>JAJIBD010011711.1:0-31570 GCA_021461705.1 Cryptotis parvus | reverse complement strand
TTCAAGGCTCAGGAATTACTCCCTGGCAGTGCTTGGGGACCATATGGGATGCCGGATATTGAACCCAGGTTGGCCGCCACAAGGCAAACGCCCCTACTCACTGTGCCATCACTCCGCCCCACCAATTATTCTTACTGGTTTCCTGCTAATCCCAGTGCTACGGGTCTTTCTTCGGCACGTGTTCTATCTACACTTGCTGATAATGCCAAGCTGCCTTTGGGGAATCTCGCTGCTGTCCTTGGTCAGTGGTGAGTCTCTTCTGCTTCCATCCTCATCGCCTCCTTATACCGCATCATTGCCCCTCTGGCCTACATTCGAGCCTTTGACTTTCCTCAAGTGTAGATTTGATACCACTTGCCTCTTAGAGGAACTTCACACCCCTTGGGCTGATCAGCGTGTCTCCAGGGCATACTCTGCGCAGGTGCCTGCTGCATAGGCCGTGCCTGCTCTGTCCAACTCCTCACCCGACCTCTTCCAGGTTCTTGCTCCAGAGCTGCTTAAGTTGTGCTGTGTGTGTGTGTGTGTGTGTGTGTGTGTGTGTGTGTGTGTGAAGATATGGTCCTCCAAGCAACCTGTTTCCACTATTTCTAATGCCCAGGGGACTGCTTTTAGCAAATAGCTGAAGGAACAGTGTGACCAGGGGCTGGCACAAAGGGCAGGGAACGCCCTCTGGTGGCGGGCAGTGGCATTTCTTTTTCCCCCTTGCAGGCAGCCTCAGTCACGGGTTGGTGAGATAGGAAGTCATGCACCATCTTGCCGCTCTCATCTCATGGCCTTGGTCCCCAGCACACCAGTTCTACTCCTGTGGCACCATCTCCTGACCCAGCACACGTTCCCACAGAGACCCCTGTTCCTGTCTACACCACTCACAGCTGCAGAGGTGCTCCCCACCTCAGCAATGTTTGTGTACAACCCCAGAGCCAATGAGGCTAAGGGGAGCCCTCGGCTCTGCTCAGGGACTAGGGATTGAGTTCAGGTTGGCAATATGCAAGGCAAATGCTTTACAGGCTGTGCTATCTCTTGGGTCCCAAGACTTTCATTTTTCGCTATTTTTTTGGATCGCACCGCCAGCGGCGCTCAGGGGACCATATGGGATGCCGGGATTGAACCCGGTCGGCCACATGCAAGGCAAATGCCCTACCCGCTGTGCTATCGCTCCAGTCCCGAGTTCCAAGACTTTGCTGTACTCAGATGTTAGTCTCTGGAAAGCTAAGCTGGGTAAGGAAACCGCCTGATGGAAACTCACTCTTCACAGTCTAAGTCACATTTGTGTTGCATAGAGAAAAGCAGCGAACCTGGGGTTGGAGCAGCCTTGCATGCGGCTGAGTCGGGTTCAGTCCCAGGCATTCCTGTATCCCTTGAGTCCCACCAGGTGTGGCTCCTGAATGCAGAGCCAGGAGTAAGCCTGAGCACAGGCAGGTGTGGCCCCAAAACAACAATAGGAAACAAAAAAAAAGCAAACACCATCAGAAACACGGTTTCCAAGAACGTATTACACAGATCTGAGTGCAAGAAATGGCAAACACCAGCTATGTTTGCTTTAAAAGCTCATCAGGCGCCAATGCCAAGTCGTGATACTTCTGAGGACCCCCAGGGTCTTGGTCCCTCCGGAGTGGGCTGGGCCCAGGCTCCTGGCTGAGAGGGCAGCTGCTGTATGGAGCGCCCTGCCTTCGGTCACCTGAAGCATCGGGCACTTTGGTGATGCCCAGGGGTGGCCCCCCTTTTTTCTGTGGGTGTACACTCAGGCTGCCATAGCCGGACCTGGCCAGGAGCCTCACACGGTGGAGGGGCAGCGGGTGGTGGACTATCCAGGCTATCCGGGAGGTGGACTCCTCGGAGGATGAGTCCACCTCCCTCCCTGCCGGGTGCCGGGTCCTCAGTATGGGCTGGAGCTGTGGATTTCGAGTCCTGGGAAGCGGGCAGCCCACCTCCCGACGCTGCCACTCTGCTGCCTGGAGCCCTGTCTGCATCCTCAAGGAGGCATTTCCAGGGCCATGGTGCTGGCTCCCGGGGGGTGACAACTCCTGGAGACCGGAACAAAGTGCGGAGAGTGCCTGGGGCTGGGGGTGCTGGGCCTCCCAGCAGCCTTCAGTGGGGACGGGGTCTGCGAGTCCAGCCCTGCTCAGGTGAGGGGCAGATGAGAAGGTGTCAGCGGCTGCCTCACAGCTTTGTGGGCTCGAAGCCTCTGGGCGACGTCAGGGCATCCTGTTCGAGATCCCCGGGAGGCCGCTGTCAGCGGGTCCCTGGCCAACAGGCCTTCCTCCTCCTCGCCCCTCCCTGGCCCTGAGGGGCAGGCCTGGGCCCACTTCCAGCCCGGTACCACGCAGGGGTCTGGGCCGCCCTGGCTAGGCTCAGGCCCGTCGTCGGCGTCATCCTCCGAGGAGTCCACCTCCCGGATAGCCTCCTGCTTCTGCAAGGACTCGCGCCGCTTCGCCCGGTCCTGTCGGAGGGTGCCCAGGGTCGCGAGGGGGCAGGCTGCAGCACCCCCTTCCCAGACAGGGCGCTCCGGGTCCCGATGACCTCCAGAGAGCTGCCTTCGCGAGGGGGCAGCTCCTTCTTCAGCTCTGGGTGCGAGCAGGTCGAGGCTCTGCTTCCGAGAAGGGCCGAGCTTCTTGTCGGACGCAGCCAGAGCTGCGGCCAGCTTCTCGGCCGACTGCACCCGCTTCAGCAGCGGTGAGCGGGGCTCGGCGCTCTTGGGCCTCGAGAGCTGCCGCCGAGGGGAGGCGACAGGTGAAGCTTGGCAGGGGGAGAGCCTGTGCCCCGTGGCCCGACAGGGGCGACGGGAGCGCTGGGGCGAGGCGGCTGGAGGAGGAGATGGCGTGTGGGCCAGCGGGGATAGTGGGATGCTGCCGGCCGACTTGCGCCGCGGGGAGCGGTACTGGCGCTGCAGCTTGGGGGCCAGGCCGCAGGGAGCTGGGCCGCGTAGCCCGGAGCCGGCTGGTGAGCTGGGCACGCTGGAGCTGGGGGAGCTGCTCTGTGACGAAGTCCCTCCCACTGGGCAGACACAGATAGAACGATGTAAGCGAGGGGCAAGGCAGGGCTGTGCCATGGGACGCCTCGGGACCAGCCCCCCAAGAAGAAGTGGAGTTGCCCCACACCCCGTCACCTCCTGCCTCTATGCGGCCCGGGGAGAAGCCGGGGCACCTACCTATGTGCCTACCTGAGTGCACGGCATCAGGGGCCACCCGGTAGCCCTGAGTCGGGAGCGGGGACAGGCTGTGGCTGTGTGTGGGGAGCCCGAGCCGCCTCCCCTGACGACAGGGAGCGGCTGAGGGAGGAGAGGCTGCGGCTGGTGTGCAGCAGAGACGCCTGCTTGGTGATCTTCCGGAACAGGGAGCTGCGCCGCCTGCGGCGGGACACAGGCTCAGGGCGATGCAGCCGGCAGGGGAGGCGCAGCGCCCGCGCACCTGCCCAAGGTACTCACCTCTCCTGTCCCTCCTTGCCCCGGCTCCTCTTGCTCCTTCTGGCCATCTTGGCCTTGTAGCTGCTTTCCGGGCCGGCCCCACTTTAATGGACGTGTTTTCCAGCGGCGTGGTGGAAATGGACACCTTGTTTCCGCTCTGGGGACAGAGCGTGAGGCCCAGGCTCAGGCAGGGCCACATGCACCCCTGGCCCGCCCGCCGGTACAGGAGCGTGGCAGGGAGGCTCGCCTGCCTTGTTCCCTGGGCTCCAACGGCGCAGAAGGATCCCGGGGCCAGGGTCAGTGAAAGCCGCCGCATGGCGCGGCCACCCCCACACTACCTTCAGGATGAGCTCCACCACCTCTGTGTGCACCAGCCCATGCACTGGCTCCCCGTTGACGTGTGTGATGAGGTCCCCTGGATGAAGGCCTGCCTCACTAGGCGGTCCCCCGTCCCTCCACATGCTGGCCGGGGAAAGTGACAGTGCTCAGCCTGGAGCCCGGCCTGGCCCGCGGGCCCTGATCCGCGCCCCCATCCCCGCCCAGGGCGGGCAGGAACAGGACGGGGCTTTGCAGGGGACGCACCCACACCATATGCTGCACAGTGTAGACGTCAGAGTCCCCCATGTAGACCCGGATGGCTCGCAGGGTGAAGCCGTACTTCTTGCCCGCCCGGTGAATGACAACGGGCGGCCTTGCGCTGCCGAGGGCTCGCAGGAAGTCCCCTGCTCGGAGAAGAGTCCCTGGACGAGGGGTTGGAGGACTGGGAGTGTGGGGACATGGGGCTGGCGAGCGGAGAACAGCTGTGGTGCTCTGGAGGAGAAGCCAGGACTTGGGGCGGGGGGCCCTGGCACGGCCCCCTGCCCCCCTCTAGGCTGCCGCCCCAGAGACTGAGCCCAGGAATGCCGCCCCTCGGCTCTGAGCAAAGCCCCAGAGACGCTCTCTGTATCCACTCATTCACCTTTGGCTTTGGGAAACACCCAGTGGTGCTCGGGGACCACATGTGGTGCCAGGGATGAAGCCAGGGCTGGCCTTGGCCACACGCAAGGCCTTAATCCCGACCCCAGGAGCTTCCTTCCATGAGGAACTCGAGGCCCCGAGGGGGTTCTGCAACTTCTTCAAAGTCTAAGTTTTTTAAAATTTTTTGTTTTTGGGTCACACCCGGCAATGCTCTGGGATTCCTCCTGGCTCCGCACTCAGGAATTACTCCTGGCGATCCTCAGAGGACCATATGGGCTGCTGGGGATCGAACCCAGGTCGGCGCGTGCAAAGCAAACGCCCTCCCCGGCTGTGCTGTCACTCTGGCCTCTAAAAGCCTAAGTTCAATGGTGGATCCGATTTGAATATAACCTCCCGGCCCCACTGAGCCCCTGCTGTGCACAGGCTGGGATCTGTCTGTCTCTAGCCGGACCCACGAGCCGAGGCTCACCCGCAGGAATGAGCAGGGACAGGGCGGTGGCCGAGGCCGACTTGATCACTTTGCTGAGGGGGCGCGTAGCTCGCTTTTCCACAGAGTCACCCGAGAGCAGCCGGTGGCGGGCTCTGCGCACCGCCAGGTCACTGATGGCCTTGGCTGTGGCTCCCTCGGTCAGCTGTGGGGCTCCCATGGCCTCCTCGAGGCTCCGTGGCTGTGGGTCCAAGTGAGCAATGAGACCCGAGCCCCGCCCCGCCTCCGGGGGAGCCCTCCTGGCCAGGGTGGCCCCCAGCCTCCCGCAGGCCCACCTGGACTGGAGCAGAAAGGCCCCTCTCCGGAGGGTGTCAGAAGCGCCCCCGCATCCTGCTGCTGCCTCCGGGAGGCGCCAGCGGCCTCCTCGGGGCCTTCAGAGCAGCGCGGGACATCCAGGAGGCCCGAGCAGCGGCGGCGCACGGTCAGCGGCGGGCTGGAGTCGCCTCGGTGTGGGACGACTCGACACCGACAACCGCTTCCGCAGTCTGAGGACACGGCCCCGGTGAGCGGGTCTGGGGTCTCGGCCGTGCCCCCCACCTCCACCCCGGGCCCAGGGGCGCTCACATCTCGGGGAGCCGATCACCCAGCCGCGCCCACGGCCCTTCAGCCCCCAGGCCGTCGGCGCGGTCCTCCTTCTCCTCGCTCAGGCTGCGCTTGGTGGGGCGGCGCCCGGCGCCTCCAGCAGGGACAGCCGCTCCATGCTGCTGTACACCTGGAGCGCGGGGGGACCCCGGAGCCACCTGCGCGCTGGGCACCAGACTGAGCGCCGCAGCCAGGGGGCTCGCGCGCCCCCCGCACTCCGCCCGCAGCCCCCCCGCACACCCTCGGCCCCTCTGGTCCCGGCCTGGCCCCACGGCCCACCTTGCTGAACCTCGGGGAGCAGGAAGAGAACTGGCGGATCTCCAGGCAGCCGTCCTCACTGGCCTCCTCCCTCGTCCTCCGAGTCCACGTGGTGGTATCGCTCCGAGCGGGCTGGTCAGACACGGCCCAGCCTCCTCAGTCAACCCGGGGAGCACCCGAGGAGGGGGCGGGGGGCGCCGAGCCGGGCTTACTGTCAAAGTAGCTGGTGTCGTCCTCTGACTCGAGCTGGGGGATGAACTCGGCCTTCTGCCGCAGCAGGCCCGTCCAGTCCAGGCCGGCGAACAGCGGGTGCTGCTTCACCTCGTGGGCGCCCCCTGCGGGCAGGCGGCAGGTGAGCGCCGCGCTCCTCCCCCCCGCCCGCCGCCCGGCCCGCTGCGGCCCCGCGGGCTCTGTCCTACCGGTGCCCAGTCTCTCCAGAGGGTTCTGGTGGAGGAGTTTTGAGGTGAGGTCCTGGGCGTCTGGTGGCAGCGCGTCGGTCCCCCTCCGGCCACACAATCTCATCTGAAGCGTCACGGGAATGAAAGGGCAAGAGGAGCTTAGAGACCGGCTCTAAGCTCGGAGACAGGATGGGGGAGCCGGGACCCTGACCTAGATACCTACCGCTGATCACCTGCCCGAAGAGCTCCTCCGGAGTGTCCCCAAAGAAAGGGACACAGCCCACCAGGAACTCATACAGGATGATGCCCATGGCCCACCAGTCCACTGGCTTCCCGTAGCCCTGACGCTAGGATCACCTCAGGTGCGATGTACTCTGGGGTCCCACACACCTGCGCAGAGGGGCCAGAATGTCGGGAAAGGTCCCTCCCAGAGGGGGAAGTCACTTCAGTCAACAAGCAGAGGCAGGACCTGGGACCAGAGCTGGAGCCACTGGACAGGTACCACTGCTGTTTAAAATCTTTTGTTTCTGGGTTACACCTGGCAGGCTGAGGGGACCACAAAGGATGCTGGGGACTGAACTTGGGTTGGCTGTGCAAGGCAGAGCCCTATCCACTGTCCTCTAGCCCCTGAATCCACGTTTCCTGACCTAGGACATCACATTTTTTTTTTTTTTTTGCTTTTTGGGTCACACCCGGCAATGCTCATGGGTTACTCCTGGCTCTGCACTCAGGAATTACTCCTGGCAGTGCTCGGGGGACCACATGGGATGCCAGGGATCGAACCCAGGTCGGTCGCATGCAAGGCAAATGCCCTCCCCGCTGTGCTATCGCCTCCGGCCCCATAGGACATCAACATTCTGACCTGCGAATACCACACCCCGAGACCTCAGCACGTCCTTCTGGCCCTGGCCCACCTCCAGCCTCTGCTCTCGGCTGCCAGGGCAGGCCCAGGCACGCACAGAGGCTGGGCCATGGCGCAAGGCAAGGCGGAGCTTTGTTCTGGTATAATGGACTGCAGCTAAGTCCTGCCCTTCAATGGCTTAGGAAGCTCAAGGCAATCTCAGGTCAACAACAGCTAAATAACCAACTTTCTGCAAACCTAAGTAAGGAGCAAGATATATTTGGGTTTTATATCAAGACCCCCCCCCCCCCACCACCACTTTTTTTCTCAACTCATTACCCAGAGACCAAAAGGCGGAACCGAGTTCCCAGTCCCCGCTCTACGCCAGGGCAAGCAAGCGGCCTATTACTGCGGGCTGGCGCCTGCATCGCCCCGCCCACCTGCTTGTCCAGGAACTCCCGGGCATCCTTCTCGATGTGGCCCTCGTACAGGTTTGTCGTCAGGCTCATGAGGCCGATTTTAGAAAGGCCGAAGTCAGTGAGCTTAATGTGGCCCATGGATGTGATCAGGAGGCTGGGAGACGAGAGAAATGAAAGGATGGAGTTACTTCCCGGGGCTCTGGGAGGCAGATCCGACCAGGGCGCCCCAGCAGGCAGCTGTGAGGGAATAAATAGCGCGGCGCAGTGAGCGCCGCATTCGGCACACGCACGGGCCTGCCTCCGCCAGATCCCCACCTCAGTTCTATTTATTCCCGACTGTTCCATGCAGGGCGAGCAAGAGCCCGCTGAGAAACAGGCTTTCCTCTCCGCACCCGGGCTCCCCCAGCAGCCCAAAGATCCGACTCTGAGGAAAGGTCTCCCGCCCTGCCTGGCGGCCCACTATCTTCTCGCGAGACCTCCATGTTCTCCGGCGCTTTAGCTCCTCCTTCCTCCTGCCTCAGCCGCTTCCTTCTGTGCCACCTGTTCACTGCGGTCCCACGCCAGGAGACCTGGCCCTGATTTCTGTCCATGCCGACTGTCCACACCCTCACTCAACAGAGCCAGACCCCTAACCCCTGAGGCTGCTCGCTGAGACACTGGAGTGGTGCTTCTCGGCTGCCCGCCGTGGCCTTCCCGACCATTTCCTCCTGGTGACCCCGTCCTGGCTGGCTTCCTAGTCGCTCCAGCACTTCCTCATTTATGCAGTTTTCAACGGAGGCCCCTCGGAACATCCTGGGGGCCCACGGCTGAGAGACAGTGCCGAGTACATTAACACGTGTCTAGAGGAGGAATGTAAGGTTGGGAGGACTAAGTTCCAAAGCAGTCAGGAGTCTGGAGGACAGCTCAGAAGGCTGTTACGGGCCTGGCACGCACCAGCCCAAGTGTGACTCCCAGGACCCTGGGAAGTCCCTGGCCTGAGCACTGAGCTTTCAGATGCCGGCCATGAGTGCAGGGACTGAGGTCTGGCGTCACTTCTCACCGCAAAGCTCATCTCTGAGGTGAGCCCCAAGCTGGAAGCTGCTCCTCTAAACACCCACCCCGCCTCCTCCATAGGGTTAGTATCATCCCTCAGTAAAAGCTATTCTGCTGCAAACTAAATGAAACCCAAGTTAAGAAAGGCCCCTCGGGGACAGCGCCCAGCCTCTCAGGCCTGTGCTCTCACCCTGCTCAGTCAGGGACCGTAGGGACAGCCCCAACAGGCCTGAGCGGAAACCGCGGTGCCTGCTCGGCATCTACCAGCTATACCGAGCCCCCTCCTGTGTGGCCTGTAGAGCAGAGCTGCTCAGCGACTTGCTCATGTCACCAAAGTTGGAGGCTGCTGCTGCCAGAGCCTGCTGGCCGTGACTCTGCACAGGGGGCAAGAGCACAGGGCCTCAATGGACGCCCACAAACAGTCTCTCCGCAGCCATTCTGGGACCGACTCAAACAAGCTGCGCCTACCTCCCTCATCGAGTCTCGGGAGGGAGAGCGCGAGGCCTAGGCCTGGGGGAATAGACGCCACGTACTTGTCGGGCTTGAGGTCGCGGTGCGATGCCGTAATTGTGCAAGTACTCCAGGGCGAGCACCGTCTCGGCGAAGTACAGGCGCACCATGTCCACAGGCAGGGCCCGATGTTCTTCAGCAGCGTGGCACAGTCTCCCCCTGCAACAAACCAGGCCCGCTCTAGCTGGCCTCAGTTCTCTGAAGCCCCTGAGGGTGAGCCTGACGGTGAGCCTGGTGCCAGACCGAGCGGGGAGAAGCAGGAGAGGAGGCGAGCACGCCGAGCGCTGGCAGGGACGGCGTGGGGGTGGGGAGGTCACTCCCGGCTGGGAGTCCTTTATCTCGAAACCCAGAGGCTTCGGTCTCTTCACTGCCCTCCTTCCTACTGGCTGTTTCTAGCTGCTGCATAAAGCCTCATGGTCACTCCCAGACTGCACCCACCTATTTACAGGGAAGTGGAAGGCCCCTGGTGCCACGTCCCCTGTCAGAGCTGACCCCAGGAGCACTGCATGCCCCTGAGGCACAGCCCTTCATAAGCACCAGCCAGGTCCCACCTTGCCCTCCTGCGCCACGGCCCGGCTGCAGCCTCTGCTCGGCCCAGGCTTTAGCGGCTCTGCGTCCTCTGTGCCTGCCCCCTAACAGGCTTCCCACCGCGCTTGACACACGCAGTCTTGGACCCTGGGAAGGGCTGGGAGTCTTGGGCCCTATGGCCCAATGGTCTTGGAGATCCTAAGACATCATCTGAAGCAGGACACCCAGGAGCCAGGACCCTGCAACGCCCCCTCCACTTGCTGCGAGGCCCAGCGCAGGGGCCCTGCTCGGACGGACTCAGCCTCCCTGCCCGGCCCCCCCAGTACCTTCCACATACTCCATCACCATGCACAGGTGGCGCTTGGTCTCGAAGGAGCAGAACATGCTGACCACGAAGGGGTTCTCGGCGAAAGTGAGGATGTCGCGCTCCACGAAGGCCTGCTGGATCTGGTTGCGCAGGATCAGGTTCTGCTTGTTGATCTTCTTCATGGCGGCGCTGCCGCGTGGGCCTGTGCCGCACCAGGAACACGGCCCTGGGGGAACACCGGCGGCGTCACAGCCCGCTCTGCACCGCTCGTCTGCCTCACCCATGCCCAGCACCACAGCTCCAAGCGGCGGCGTGCGCATTTAAGAGAAGGGGCCCTGCTTTGTTTTTGGGCCGTATCCAGTGATGCACAGGGAGCCACGTGGGATGCCAGGCAAATGCCCTGCCACTGGACCATCTCTCTGGCCCCTCCTCTTACCCATAGGCGCCATTGCTGATGAGCTTAATGGTTTCAAAGTCCTCTTCTGAGGGAGTCTTCGTTGAGGTCAGAGACGAGCCCCGGCCCTGCAGAGGCAGAGCCCAGGTGTCGGGAGCTCTGCCCGGACGCAGGCTCCAGCCCGGCCCTCCCCAGGCCCCTCACACTGCCCAGCCCTCTGCTGCAGAGCCCAGAAGTGAGCACCGCGGGTGGTCACGATCTTTACCTCCACGGAATCGTCTGTCTCTGGAGTGTCGGGACTGTCGTAGCTGCTCAACTGGGCCATTTCTAGAATCAAAGCAAGCAGACACTGTGCGGGCTGGGCACACACTCTGGGGTCCATCCCTCACATAATGGGCATATCCCAGGCTGTCTGGGAAGCAAATCCAGCTCTGAGGCTCTGTCCCGCTGTGTCCAGGAGATAAGCCATGTATCACCACCCGATTTCTAGATGGCCATGGCCACTAACAAGATACTCTGATAAAGCATGCCTCAAAATTGGGACAATTACAGGAAAACGGGCCCCAGCACTGGGCTATGAGACACATTTGCTGGATGGAGCTGGGAGCAGCAACACAGACTGGGCCTAGAACCTGCCGTCCACGTAGGGTAGGGTCAAGCCCAGCAGAGGGGGCATCAGCTGCAGCTCTAAGTTGGGAGCCCCTCAGAGACAGGGCATTTTATTCATTTATTTTTTGCTTTTTGGGTCATACCCGGAGATGCTCAGGGGTTACTCCTGGCTCTTTGCTCAGAAATTACTCCTGGAAGTGCTCGGGGACCATATGGGATGCCAGGGATCGAACCTGGGTTGGCTGCGTGCAAGGCAAACACCCTCCCGCTGCGCTACCGCTCCGGCCCGACAGGGCAATGTAAAGGTGGCGGCAGGTCAGGTAAATGTGCAGGGAGGTAAGCGAGTTGGAAAAGCCATCGTGGTCCTTGGCTGTGGCCTGCCGACTCTAGGCTGGAGCTACCCCTGGGCCTTGCTGGGCTCAAGGCAGTCCATCCCCCAGGGTCATGCGGCGGGTTCTGAAGGGGGTCCCGTCAGGAGGCGGCGGCCTTGAGGCGGTGTCAGGTCGGATCAATTCTGGCCCCTTCTCATCTCCCCGTGGCTTCCCTCGGGTCACTGTCCACAGGCGGGGTGTCTCTGCTTACCCTCCAGGGGATCCCGAGTGAGGCCCAGCTGGCTGACGATGTAGCGGGGAATGTCGCATTTAAGCCCGTGTCCCTCTTTGGCGTGGCCCTCAGCGGCTTCCAACAGGTGGTAGAACTCCTCAGGGTCAAACTCCTGTGCGGGAAAGGTAAAAGCTCCAAGTGAGGATTTCTGGTCTCTGGCTCGACGAATGAGTGAACGTTCCGTGGGCTGGGCCCGCCACCCCAAAACACCGGCAGCGTCACAGCTCAGGGAATCGTGGGAGAGGCAACGTGGCGATCGCCCCGTTCACTTCTGGGGCAGACACGTGAACCCAGGCTGTCTTCAGCAACAAGAACTGAGTTTTTGGTTTCAAGGAGTTCAGTCATTCAAGTGGTCCATGACCAGTGCCCGCTGCGTGGCCGTCAGGAGCCCCCCAGGGCACTCATGGGCCTGTCAAGAAATATCCCTCAAAGCTGACCCAGCACCTCCAGTGAGCTGGGCAGCAGAGCCATGTGGGACTCAGCAGGGGGCCCTGGGCCAGGGCGTGGCCTCCCGAGGGCCCACTTACTGAGGGCCTTCCAGGTGCCATTCTCGAGGCGGGACCTAACACCGCCATGATGTGTCCATGTGCCCAAAGGCGGAAGGGACAGAAAGCCAGCCTGACTCAGTCCCTGCTGTGCCGTGCTCCTGCTCTTGAGAGTGGCCTGAGGCCTGACCGCAGGCTCAGCTGCTCTGCCCTGCGCTCTCTCCTCTCTCCTCCCTCTGGTTCTCTCCACACTGGACAATCTCGCCAGCCCTGAAGGCATCTATTTCATGGCACAAATATTTTCTTCTGTAAAACTAGTTTAAAAAAGTGAATTTGGGGGCTGGAGCGATAGCCCAGCGGGTAGGGAGTTTGCCTTGCACGCGGCCGGCCTGTGCCGGCCTGGGTTCGATCCCGGCATCCCATATGGTCCCCTGAGCACCGCCAGGAGTAATTCCCTGAGTGCAGAGCCAGGAGAAACCCCTGAGCATCGCCGGGTGTGACCCAAAAAAAAAAAAAAGGTGAATTTGACCGTGCCACACTCATTCTCAATGAAACGTCCTCATTTTTACTTTTTGGGTCATACCCAGTGATGACGCTCAGAGGTTACTCCCGGCTCTGCAGTGAGGAATTACTCCTAGTGGTACTCAGGCCACCAGATGGGAAGCCGAGGACCAGACTGGCCATGTGCAAAGTAAACGTGCTCCCCCTGCACTATGCTCCGGGCTCTCAGCCAAACTTTCTGACGGTTCCCACTAGCGTTCAGGGTAACTGCAACCTCAGGGTGAGAGCCAGGGTCTGTCCTGCCTCCCTCCCAGGCCTCTCCTTCATTAACTCTTAACCACACCTTGCATGTGTTTCGCCAAATGCCCTCCCCCATGTTCATCACCTGGCAAACTTATTATTATTATTATTATCATTGTTTAAGTGTCTCACGTCTTAGATCTAAGGCGCTAACAAACCAACTCTAAGGTCACCTCGGAGCACGTATTTTAGACCTGGTCTTGGTTTCACCCAGCACATCCAGTGCCAAGAGTGAAACAGGCGCTCATCAAAGTGCTGGTGAGTGAAGATGTGCAGGAGTCACTTGTGGAACCCAGACCAGATGTTCTCCGAGCTCCCTCCAGCCTCCACTCTCCCCGACAGCAGTCGCCGTCCTCTGCTGCCCCGGCTCGCTGAGCATGTGAGTGAGGAGCTCAGCAGCGGGAAGCGGGAGAAGGCACCCGCAAAGCTCCGTGCAAACAGGACCCTGCAACAGAGCCTGCCCCCGCTCGAGGCTCCAGCAGCCACTCACCAGGCACTCCAGGAGACGGGCTGGGCGGGCGATGGCGATCATCAGCTTTTTTCACCAGCTGCGTCACGAAAGCCACTTCTGAGCTCTCCGAGCGCTCATGAGCCTGTGGGGTGCAGGGATGGGGGAGACAGAGGCTGCTCAAGTGATCCACTGGCTGGTGTGGCCAGGCTAGGCAGAAGAGCTCTGCAAGCGAAGACCTCCGGGTCGGCCAGTGTGCTGTGCGATGGAGGCACAGCCGCAGGGGCTCAGGAGCACAGGGGCACCCCCGCAGTTTCCCTGCTCCTCTGCCCCGCGCCGCTCACTCTCCAAACCCGCTCCAGGACAGGCCCTCAGCAGCACCTCCATGACACCCACTGTCTGCCCAAGACCGAGAGAGCGTAAGGATCGGAGACCGCAAAGCAGCGGAGGCATGACCAGAGAGACCTCTTTGGCTCAAGTGTGAAAGGTCACTGATGAAGGGAATCCTGAAGGTAAGGAACCCCATTTAACTGGCTGTCACAATAATTCAGATGTGGGCTGGAGTGATAGCCCAGCGGGTAGGGCGTCTGCCTTGTACACAGCCAACCAGGGTTCGATCCCGGCATCCCATATGGTTCCCTGAGCACCGCCAGCGTAATTCCTGAGTGCAGAGCCAGGAGTGACCCCTGAGCATTGCCGGGTGTGACCCAAAAAGCAAAAAAAACAAAAAAAAAAACCAATAATTCGGATGGAACTGTTATACGTAAAGGCAGGAAGAACGGAGACGGGCCCCGGGGCCGCCTCCGCAGCTGACAGTGGCAGCACAGGAGGGTGGGGCGGCAGGAGCAGGAAGTAAAGGCAGTTTCAGGGGAATTTCAGTGGCCCCTCAACAAAACAGGAACTATAGGAAGGTAAGTACGTGAGGTTAGGTACGAACATGCTACATGTGGGTTTATTTTGGGGGTCTGATCTCCCTGTCCGTGGCTGGAACGCAGGGGCCCTCAGGGTGACAGCTTGGCTGTGTGTCCAGCGATGCCGGGGTGCCGGGGGCGGAGCCCAGGGACACCCAGGCGTATGGCACGTGCTCCAGCCCTGACATTTGCTCTGAGAGAAAAAGCAGGTAGACAGAAAAGCGCAGCTCTGCCTCGGACCCGAGGAGCTGGAGGGACCCGGATTAGCCGCCTTCAAGGGGGTTCGCCGGCGCAACCCCAGCGCCTTTCTTCATTTTATGGAAAACTACTGTTGTTTTTAGCAGCCGCAGGCATGGCTGTCCCTCTAGCTATTCCCAATAGCTGAGCAAGGGGGTGACTTGATTAGGGGCCTAAAACAGGTGAATGACAACAGGTGCCCAGAGTGGGAGAGCACACGACTCTGTGCCAGGTGCCAGGATGCCACGGTCACGGGAGCAGAGCAGATAGCCAGCAGGCCCCAGGCTTACTTCTGTTCATCCGGGTACTTTGGTTCCCTCCCTACGCCTACAGCTGGCTTCCCATTCAATGCAAGCGAGACCTCAGAAGGCCCAGATGGACAAGACCAGGCGCACTTGGGGACAGGGACATGGGGCTCCTGGAAGCCAAGGAGGGAAGTGACCACAGGTGGGTCCCACAGCCAAGGGCCTGGCAGTGGAGGAGGCAGCGGGGAGAAAGAGCTGAGCTCAGCCAGCAGCTGACAGGACCCCAGCGATTAAGAAATGCGCAGAAAAGGAACCTGGCAGAGAGCAGCAGAACTGAAGAGACGCCCTAAGCTGAGCCAGAGGGCAGGGGCCGAGGGGAGGAGGAAAGAGGAGTGGTAGTCGGCCATTCCTTCCTTGGTTCTGATGGGTCTTCACCCCAGCCTATAGCAAATCTGCGCTAGAACCCGCACAAAACTTTCTGCATTTCCAGAGCCAGGTAACAGCTAAAGGCACTAGCTCTAGATTGGGTCCTCTATCGGCTGTACCTAACAACTCCCCCTGGAGGCAGTGAGTCTGGGTGAATCCTGAAGGGTATTGGAAGAAGTGCTAAAGCTAAAGATCTGTAGACAGATCTTTCCCCATCCATACGCTGCAATCGCAATTCCTAGCCGCTGCTGGATATCTGCTAGCGAGAAGCAACCAACGGCTGCCAGTAACTTCACTGGACTACAGCTTTTCATCATTTTTCAGGGCTTGGGAGTCACAACGGACAGAACTTGCTGCTCCCAGGGTGCTGGAGGACCAGGGAGAGCTGGGGACCAAACCCAAGGTTCCCACATGCGAAGCATGTACTCCAGTCCTCTGAGCCATCCATCTCCCTGGTCTGGACCTTAGCTATTTATTTATTTGTTAACTGATCTATTTGTGGCTTGGGATCCACATTCAGTGGTGCTCAGATGGGATGCCGGGAGCTGAACCCAGGTCAGCCACATGCAACCCACTTTACCATCTCTCCGGCTCCCGAACTAAGTTCTTTTGGTATCGGCAGTCTTCTCAGAAATGCAAGGGGCGGGGCGGGCGGGGAAACCCAAGTTCTCTGGCACCAAAAATGGGGATGAACCCAGCACGAGGAGAATCAGCAGCAGCAAACAGAAGACAGACACGGGCGGGGCCTGATAATCTACAACCACATGGCGGGGTCCCGAGTCCCAGGGACACTCACATCTTGCAGGAGTTTTTCCAGATTCTCCTGAAGTTCATAGAAGTAGTGTGACGTAATGAGGCCACTCCGAGATTTATCCAGGCAGTCTCGGGCCATCTCAATCACCTGATGATGAATAAAGCTCAAGGCTCCGTCTGCCAGGGGGCAGCCCGCTGTCCGGAGTGTGGGAGGAAATGAACTCTGCAGGCCGCTCCTCCATCTGGGCAGTGGCCTGGGAAGGAAAGCAGCAAAGTGACACTTTCTTCTCATTCCAGTGAGGTTGGCGCCGAGTCTGAGGGAGCCGGCAAGCAAGTGTGCTTGAGCTCAGCGGCCTGCTTCCTCACACGGCACGCGTGAGGCAGATCCACACGAGTCTGCCCAGGACCCGTCTCTACCACACGCTTCTGCTCTGCGGAGAGTGGGGCCTGCTGTCTCGTCTGTTCCTGCTGTTCCTGCGTGCAGCATTTTCACCCAGTCTGCCTGGCGAACCCCCATCACTCCTAACCTCACTACAAGGATCACCGCCCCTCAGAAATCTTTGATCCTTCCGTGCAAACCCAGGTTTCCTTTCCTTGTGCTTTCACGGAATGTCCAATGTTGAGTGGAGCATTTGCCCAGAAGCCTCTCGGGACCCCAACTGCAGAGTCCTGTCAGATGACAAGCCTCATTTAACCAGGGCAGAGCTGCTGCGGGAGGGACGTGGCCTGTTCCCCTTGACCACCAGTGATTTCCAGTGTGCTCGGCAGGGGCTAGAGAGGAAAGAGGGAGAGAAAAGGAGGGTGCTGGACAAGAAGTGGGGTGGGAGGAAACCAATACACTCCAACAAAAACTCATCTTACACAAAGAGGCTGGTCGATACTGCAAACACACAGTACCGGAACATAAGACCTAAGAGACAAGAAGGAAAAGCGAACAGACATGCAAGTCCCTTTGTGAAGACCCAGGAGAGCAAGATGCTTCACTGCTGTTTGTTTTGCCTGTTTGCTCTTCGCCCCTTTCCCATGCGGTGCCCACTACAGAAAGGCTAGAATGTGTGATGCAGGCTACAGGCTCGGTGGAGAAGAGGCAAGCGCTTCCTGGGAGCCTGCCGTATCTGAATGCGGCCTGAAGAACAGATACTCTGGTGTGAAACTTCAGAGAAATCACCCGTCCCAGTCCTGTAAGTGGAAGGTCTGAACCCATCCATCAGCCTGTCATCTCCAGTGCTGCTGGGCGTCGTGTGTGTGTGAGAGAGAGAGAGAGAGAGAGAGAGAGAGTATGAGAGAAGAGAGGTGTGTGTGTGTGTGTGTGTGTGTGTGTGTGTGTGTGTGAGAGAGAGAGAGAGCACGCACAAGAGAGAGAGGGAGAGAGAACAGGGAACACACAAGAGCTCTGGCCCACCTCCCCAGGCCACACGTGTGTCTAGGAGACTGTTCCTGAACCGAGCGGACATTCCCAGGAGAGCAGAGGAAAACATCCCCCACATGCTAGGGAAGGCCGAGCTGGCTGACGGAGAGGCCTGGAGAGAGAACTCAGGAGCCTGAAGGGCTCCACGCCATCATGGAGGGTGGGCAGGCGTGAAACCCTGGGCCTCACACAGCTGGAGCTGGCTGTGCTCTGGAGGAGCAGGGCCGGGCCAGAGTGTTCAGGCACGAGACCTCCACAAAGAAACGTTTGCAAATGGGAAATGAGGCTCCAATTCCAGAAACAAGGAGGCTCAGAGCCGACCTGCAGCGAAGTCAAGACTACTTCCCCACTGCCTCAGGAGAGGAATCTATGGCTCCCTCCAGCAATTCGCTCTGAAAATCCAAACCAAAGTGAAAGCAACGCTGAGGCCGGTCTCCCACCTCCCCTGCGGCCCTGGCAGGCATCCTGACAGAATCCTGACAGAACCGTGGGGCTCCGTTGGTGCACTTGGCAGGGCGGCCCCGGTGAGAACTTCGGTACCCAGGCAAGGCACGGGGCCCCCAGGGGCAGCTGAGAGCAGAAGCACATTTTCCAGTTCTTCCCGCCCCATCACAGGACGGGTGAGCGCTGGATGCTCTCTCGCGAAGCCTCTCCTGCGGGCAGTGGCACCGAAGCTCCCGACAGAGCAAGGACAGAGCTCTGTGGCCTCTCCTCGCTCTCCTCCCGCAGGCTGGGCTCGGTGTTAGGGGCCTCCTACTTCTGGGCAGCTTGCAGCTCTTGGTAATGACCACGGGGACAGCTGCCCTCCCCCCCAGCAGGCAGTGCCGTCAAGGAGAAGCCTTACCTTGGGGAATCTCTCTTTGTAGACATGATTCATCATTATTATTTCACTGTCAAAGGAAACCGGGGACCGTCCAGGGCTAGGAAAGAAACAGTGGTGTCACTCCGGGACTGTGGGGTGGAGGGAGAAAGGCGGCTCTTGCCCTCCCTCTCGCTGCTGCGCCCCCCCACACCCCCACCTCACCTTTATTGAGTGTTAAGTTGGGGCTGGAGTGATAGACAACGAATGGTAGGGCACGTGCCTCGAATGCAGCTGACCGGGTTCGATCCCCCGGCATCCCATATGGTCCCTGAGCACCGCCAGGAGTAACTCCTGAGTGCAGAGCCAGGAGTAACCCCTGAGCATCGCCGGGTGTGACCCAAAAAGTTAAAAAAAAATTGGGGCCGGAGAGATAGCCCAGCGAGTAGGGCGTTTGCCTTGCAGCGCCGGCCTGTGCCGGCCTGGGTTCGATCCCCAGCATCCCATATGGTCCCCCAGCACCGCCAGGAGTAATTCCTGAGTGCAGAGCCAGGAGTAGCTCCTGAGCGTCGCCGGTGAGACCAAAAAAAAAAAAAAAAAGTTAAAAAAAAATTGAGTTCTGAGTCCCAGAGTTTCCTTTTTTCTTGTAGCTCCAGGACATCCGGGGCAGCTCAAACTGATGCCGCTGGCTGCCTTCCTGCCCGAGCCTGGCTGTCACGGAGACCTCGGCCAGGGCTGAGGAGGTCTGGCAAGGAGGAAGCTGCGTCTAGCCTGTTGGCTCTCCAGAACACCCTCCCCTACATGGATGCTCTGGGCCATCTTTGCTTTGGCCAATGGGACCGGGCATAGTCCAGCATAGTCCAGGAGTTCCAGGAGTCCAATCCACCAAACCATCACCGAAGACAGATCCCCTCACACACACATGCACACAGCAGTCGATCAGGCTGACTGGGGTCAGACCTGGGTCTGATTTGTCAATCTGGCCCCCAAAGGGCTCAGAAACCCGCATCAACTCTTCGCCTTTCAGACACATGTGGATCAGTGTCTTGCAAAGACGTCAGAGTCTGAGCCACACGGCGAACGGGTATTTGGGCGTGACCTGCACTAGGTTCAGAACCGTCCCTTCTGCGCTGTGGCCAGCTTGGCAGGCTGCACTGAATTACTCAACTAAGTTCTTTAACAGTAACCAAGCAAGGACCTCCCTGAGCATACCATGAGCCTTTCGATCTCAAACCGCCTAAAAGGTCCCTTTTAGACTCTGGGGTGCAGTGGAGAGATAAAGATTCAGGTGGTCCCTGTGAGACAAAGGAAGTCACTGGAGAGCTGCACCCCAAATTCACTCCTCTGCAGCCCTTTGTACTACAGTTCTATCTTCTTCACCCTAGTCTGAACTGGACCAGTCTTCCAGACCTGGCTCTATTCGATCCCTGACCTCTGCAGGCCAACACTCCCAGAAGCAATGCTTCCTGGGAGGTACCCTGAACAGGTGAGCCAGTGTGTTATTCCCTAAGGACCCCATAAAACTGAGATATTGGTTAATTTTATCTTATTAAAATACTCAAATTATTTTGTGATGGTTTGGGGACACACTTGGCTATACTCAAGGCTTACTCATGACTCTCTCAGGGGACTGTATGTGGGACCAGGGATTGAAGTGGAGTCAGCCACATGCAAAGGCTTAACTTTTTTTAATTTTTTTTTTTTGGGTCACACCCGGCAATGCTCAGGGGCCACCCGTCTCTGCACTCAGGAATTACTCCTGGCGGTGCTTGGGGACCATATGGGATGCTGGGGATCGAACCCAGGCCGGCACAGGCCAGCAACGTGCAAGGCAAACGCCCTACCTGCTGGGCTATCGCTTCAGCCCCATTAACTTTAACCTCTGTATGACTCCCTCCAGCTCCCAAGCTCACTTTATTTATTCATTCATTGATTCCTTCCTTCCTTCCTTCCTACATTAGTTTATTTATATTTTGCTTTTGGGGTCACACCTGGCGATGCTCAGGGGCTACTCTTGGCTCAGCACTCAGGAATTCCTCCTGGCAGCCAAGCACATTTTAATCTCTACACGCTCCTTCATCCTGAAATTCCGACACAGATTAACCAGCTAATACTGAAAAAGGAGAACCAATCAGTCCAAGGAATTTCATATAAATCATCTGTTAAAATGTTTGGGGCTGGAGAGATAATACAATGGGTAGGACAGTGTCTGTGTGTGCCAAGAAAGCTAACAATGTGGATACAGGGGGCAGAGCAATAGTCTAGCGGGTGAGGTGTTTGCCTTGCACGCGGTCAACCTGGGTTTGATCCTCAGCATCCCATATGGTCCCCCGAGCACCACCAGGAGTGATTCCTGAGTGCAGAGCCAGGAGAAACCCCAGAGCATCGCCGGGTGTGACCCAAAAAGCAAAACAAGAAAAAAAGTGGGTATGTTTTAAAGTATGATGTCAGAGCCAAGCAGCGGCCAGACCTTGCTCGCACGGTGGCACGTGAACATGACTTACTCTCTCGCATTTCAGAGTAAGGCTGCCGGTCCTGTGCTATGAAAACCAGCCGGACTCCACGGGGACTGGCCGTGGGGCGTGGGCACCCTTACCTGAGGCTGCGGGAGGCGAGGCCGCATGGCGGGGGACTGCCGGCCCTCCTCGTCAGGCACGCTCTCCGTGCTGAAATGCTTCGTCAGGAAGTGCAGCTCGTCGGCTGTCGGCTGGAAGGGCAACTGGTGCAGCTTTTCTTGTGAGGAGCAGGATGACTACGGGCAAAGATGATGAAGACCGCTCAGTGGACAGCAGGGATTCCTCCCCGGGCCCCGAGGCCTCGCAGTGCGGCGCTGTTCACTGCCACCCCTCTGGGGCCCCCAGTCTCACAGGCCGTGATGCGGGAAACAGGGCTCAGATGTTCACGGAGTGCGAGAGCTCGGCAGCCTGCGTGACCCTGGGGAGCAAGACCGCCAGACACACCTGCACCCCCCGCCCCAGTCACTGTAACAATAACATCAACACGGGCGGAGGCGATAGCACAGTGGGTAGGGCGTTTGCCTTGCAAGCGGCCAGCCCATGCCGGCCCGTTTCCATCCCCGGCATCCCATATGGTCCCCTGAGCACCGCCAGGAGTAATTCCTGAGTGCAGAGTCAGGAGAAACCCCTGAGCATTGCCAGGTGTGACCCAAAAGAAAAAAAAAAACAATAACATCAACAGTTACAATGCCAGACTGGGGTGGAAGGAGGGAAAGTAAGGAACTAAGTTCTAGGGGCGAGGCCAAGGCTCAAAGGGTGGGAGGCGAAGGTTTGCACGGGCTTTCGGGATTTGAGTCCCAACACCGCTTGGTCCGATGAGCACTGTGGCTGTTCGGAGGTTCCAAGCTCTCAGCACTCATCAGTCTCTTGCCCAGAAACCTCTGAGTTAGTTTTTGGAGAAGAAGCCGAGAACTTGCAGTTCTGAACTAGCAGTAACTCCTAGGGAAAACTTGTCTTCAGAGTGAAGGAGGTACCATCACAGATTTGGCTACTTACTGAGACAGTAGAGCTCGGAGTGTTGGTTCCATAGCCTGAAGAAGGCAAAGAGGCCAGAGACCAGCGCCGTCCATCAGTCCTAAGAAGGAAAGTGGATCAGGTAGTTTCTGTGGTTTCCCTCCCTGGTCTAGGAGCTGCCCACGGTTTTTCGTCGGTGCTGTTTGGGGGCGGCTCACTGGCAGGCCCCTCCGCCTCGGGACATACTGCTGGGCTCAGCATGTTTTCATGTCTTTCCCATATGGCCTATTACTGTCACTTGTGGACAAGAAATGATTGAGGACTATGTCTAAAGGCACCAGAAGGAGCCAGAGAGATAGAACAGTGGGTGGGGTGCTTGACCCAGGACCAAGCCCCAGCATCCCGTGTGGTTCCCGAGCCTTCCGGGAGTGACTCCTGAGTGCAGAGCCAGAAGTAACCCTGAACATTGCTGTGTGGGCAAATAAATAAATAGATAGAAAACAAACAAACAAACAAATGAACAAATAAATAAAGGCAGCCGCATAAGAACTGCCATGGAAAGGCTGTGATTGTCTTTTTGAAGGGTTCCTGTGTGGGGCTAATTTGTCTTCTCCAAGTCACTGGGTCGACAAGCAGAAAAGTGGGCCCCCTATCCAAGCATGGTTCAGTATCCCCACAGCCAGTCCTCGGAATGTTAGCCAAAGACTGACAGTAACTTACAAAGGAGAGGTGAGGGGTATAGTCTTGGCTGTTCAGGAAACTCTGGGGCAAGTACTTGCCGTTCCTGAAAGGCTTCACCTGAAAGTTCTCATGGCAGAAAACTACGGTTATCTGCTTTGCAACAAAGGAGATCGTGCAAGTCTCTGGCGTGAATCTTTTATCATGCAGAAGGACAAGTGTTTTTTGGTTTGTGGGGGTTGGACCACACCCGGTGGTGCTCAGGGCCTTCTCCTGGCTCTGCACGCAGGGACCACTCCTGGAGGTTTGGGGGACCATATGGGATGCTGGGAATCGATCAGGTTGGTTGCACACAAGGCAAATGCCCACTGCTCAATCTCTCCAGCTCCTGAATAAGTGATTCCTTCCTGGACTCTGGACTGTACTGGAGCGAACGCGGCTCTTTCTCCTGGAGTCTGGGCAATAGAGCTTCGCTGAAGTTGGAGAAAAACTTCTTTACTGTTACCCACAAAGCCATAACCACTGGCAGTGGGGGACCTTTAGAACTTCAATACCCTTGATCTTCTAAGAAACTAGATATTTGTGGTTTATTCCAAGCTTCAGAATTTCGCAGGCATCCAGGGAGGCGGGAAGGCGAAAAGAGAAAGAGGGCTTCTCCTTTGAAGTACCCCCTCTCCTGCCCGCCCCGCCCCCCCAACTGCCTTGTGGCTTTTCTACCAGGACCCCATGCAGCATGCACTTGGCTCAAACCATGCGACCCGCGGCCAGCACAGGCAGGGCACAGATCTGCTGGAACCTAGTCTCTGCGGCAAAGATCGGCCAGGAGGCAGCTCAAATACGTTCTCTTGGTTCTTTACCTAACTGATCAACTCCAGGAAAGCAATTCAGTTAAGATGGGGCTAGTCTGCTAAGGATCGGATATCCCAAAGCTCTGTTAGATACATTCTCAAGGTGTTTTTCCCCCTCGGCACAGCAGCCATTTGTCTATGAACTGAAGACGAGGCAGCACCAGGGCGAGAAGGAAATGCCACCATTAGCGGCCTGCACTCTGCTGCCTGATAATCTCACTGGGGACAGAGGCCAGTTGCGGGAACGATGGTGACGGGTTCCTTCACTCAGAAACTTGGAGCTGTGCAGCAACTCCAGCCTCCAGGGGCCTGGTTCCAGCAGAGAGAGACCTGCAGGGCCTCTTAGCTAGACAGGAAATGCCAATATTTGTAATCAAAGCCAGGGAAGATTTCATTACCAAAGTTCCCACCAACAGGAAACCAAATCACAAACCATACGTCAGCCATGCAGAGCAACTTCCCATCCCTCTCCCCAGTACTTCCGCTGTTACCTGTCTGCTCTGTGGCCATGGCTGCAGTGAAAAGATGTACACGACAGTGAGAATCGGGCGGAGTACAGCCTTGCGCATGTGTGCCAAAGGTTCAATCCCTGGCACCACATACGCCCCGAGTCAGCAGAGCTAGTACTAAGTCCTGAGCACCGCTGGGTGTGGCCCCCAAACAAAAAAAGTAATTAAAAAGAAAGATCAGGGCTGGAGCGATAGTCCAGTGGGGAGGGCGTTGCCCTGCACGCGCCAACCCGGGTTTGATACCCAGCATCCCATATGGTCCCCAAGCACTGCCAGGAATAATTCCTGAGTGCAGAGCCAGGAGTAACCCTGAGTGTTGCTGGGTGTGACCCAAGAAGAAAAAAAAAGAAAGAAAGAAAGATCATGGGGCTAGCGTGATAGTACAGTGGGTAGGGCATTTGCCTTGCATGCGGCAGATCTGAGTTTGATCCCAGCATCCCATATGGTCCCCTAAGCACTGCCAGAGTAATTCCTGAGTGCAGAGCCAGAAGTAACCCCTGAGCATCGCTAGGTGTGACCCAAAGAGAAAAAAAAATTAAAATAGATCAGAGACATCATTTTGGGCTGGAGAAATAGTACAGCGCAGGGAAGGCATTTGCCCTGTATGCATCCAATCTGGGTTAGCAGACCCCCGTACCACACAGGGTCTCCCAAGAGCTGTCACAAGCGATTCCCAAGCGCAGGACCCAGAGGCGCCATGAGTACTGTCAGCTGTGGCCTGTGCCCATAGAGGGTCAAGGGCCAGAGGACCAGGGGACTGACCTGTTTAGGAATACGTAGTCCAAAATAAATCTGTAGGACTGATGGTCTATCCTGACTGTTTGATTAACTCTGGCTTCTGTGTGATATTCCAGAAGCTAGGGAGGTCAGATGAGGCGCAAGCGTGACCTCCATAACTTAGAAAAGATCATTCTGGAGAAGCCTTGGAGCAGGGCTGAAGAGTTCCGCTAATCTCTAACAATATCCGGCAGCTTTCTCAGCTCTGGCCTGAAAGGGAAAGCCGGGGGCTCTGTGCTCCCGGCACAGACCCGTAAGGAACTTGGTAAAGCCACATCCTAAAGCCCCCAGCAGACCCTACTCCTAATGAAGAGGCGTAGGAAGGCCAGTGTAACGTGCATTTCCGTGCCTGGAGTGGTCTGCGCTCGTGGCCCCTCACTCCCCAGAGCTGCTCCTACAGCCTGGAGCTGAAAAGACAAAGATTCAGAGGCACTGCGTGACCACCCACGATCCATTCTCTTCCTGCTTTTATTATTTTTTGGGAGGGGCGGTGGTCATGCCTGGCAATGCTCAGGGGTTACTCCTGGCTCTGCACTCAGGAATTACTCCTGGCTGTGCTTGAAGGACCATATGGGATGCCCGGGTCAGTTGCATGCAAGGCAAATGCCCTCCTGCTGGACTATCGCTCCATCCCCTCTACCTCCCTTGTTGAGTCACACGTAGATAGTGCTCAGGGACCACATGGTACGTGGGACTGAACCCAGGCTGCCCATGGGCAAAGCATGTGCTCAACGCTCTGAGTGGTCCCTACAGCCCACTCTAGCATATTTTTACACTCTAAGTTACTCTGACCGATAAGTAATTAGAAGGCACATAGTATATGCAAGAGGCATCTAGGATATTTGCTTTGAATCAGGATTCTGGAGGAGGAGGCGAATGCCTTCTAGTTTGTCATTTTAACACTGAGTTAATAGTTTCATGGTGTACTTATATTTTGGGGCGGGGTGCAAATGTGGAAGCACTCAGGACTTACTCCTAGCTCTGTGCTCAGATTCACTCCTGGAGGGCACTGAGGAACCATAAGGGGTGCCAGGGATCGAGCCTGGGTCAGCTGCAGGCAAGGCAAGTGCCTTCCCTGCTGAGCCATTACTTCATCCCCCGTTTGCTATGACCTCAGGCTGTAGACATCATTCTCATTAAAAGTTCCAAATCTGGAGCTATAATTTTTTCTCAATGTCAGAGACTCACTCTAACAATGACATTTTTTTTTTTTTTTTTTTTGCTTTTTGGGTCACACCCGGCGATGCTCAGGGGTTACTCCTGGCTCTGCACTCAGGAATTACTCCTGGTGGTGCTCGGGGGACCATATAGGATGCCGGGGATCGAACCCAGGCCGGCACAGGCCAGCAGCGTGCAAGGCAAACGCCCTACCCACTGGGCTATCACTCTGGCCCCAACAATGACAATTTTTTAAAAATTTTAAAATACATTGGAAAAAAAATACATTGGAAAACATGAAGAGGATGGAGAGACCGTGCGGCGTAAAGCACTGCCCTGCATGCAGCAGGCGTGGGCTTGATACCCAGCACTGAGCACTGCGGAGTGAGCCCTGAGTAGGCCCTGTGGGTTGTTAGCTGGGGGCCGGGGTGGAAGCACACCTGGTAGTGTGGCCCAAAAAATTAAAATATAAACCTAAGTAAGGGCCGGAACGACAGCCCAGCGGGTAGGGCGTTTGCCTTGCACGCAGCCGGCTCATGCCGGCCCAGGTTCAATCCCCGGCATCCCATGTGGTCCTCCGAGCACCGCCAGGGGTAATTCCTGAGTGCAGAGCCAGGAGTAACCCCTGAGCATCACCAGGTGTGACCCAAAATGAAAAAAAAAAGGAATTGTACCTAAAATTATCAAAATAAATCTACCTGTAGCACCTCTATGCACGTTCAAACATTCACATGCAAATGCTTGAGTGTTTAGAAAGCAAAACTTGAAGATGACAGTGACCGGGTCAGGAAAGCAGGGAAGGAATTTGGATGCCCAAGGCCCGAGGTAACAGAAGAGAAGAGCAGTGCCTCAAACCGGGGAAGCTGACACTGAACTGGCATCCATGCAGGTGCCACATCTATTAGCCGCTGAGCAGGTTTCGAACTTACCTACGGGCAGGAACAAAGGAAAAGTGAGCAGGTGCATTTGGAGAGAAATTCGGGGCTGTCCAAAGGACTGTTCCCTGTGAGTAAAAAGGGGAAAAACCACTCCATCAGGTTTACTTGTACAGAGGGTAGAAACCTCTAGGGAGAAATACTTCCACTCTCTTCAGCCATCAGCACAAGGATGATCTGTTCTGCTTTTTCATCAGTTTAATGAGTCAGTGTCTCCTCTTGGAAGTTCCTCAGACTAGAGCTGTGGTTCACACCTGCAAACCGGCACTGGCCCCCTAGCTGAAAACCACTGATCAGGGCTGCTCCCAAGCTGATCCAACAACACGTTCTAGATTCAAACACAAAACCCTTAAATCTACAAAACCTAACCTACTCCAAGTGTGGGAATTACCTTCTTTCTTTCTTCATTTTAACATGTTCCTATAACATGCTAAGTGCAGCTCAAACTTCTTTGTGGGGGAAGGGAGGGCCCAGCGCGTGCAGCGAGGCTGATGTGCTTTCCGGGCTGTGTGCTCAGGGGCTACGGGTGGTGCAGGAGATTCCAACCAACATCGCAGCTGCCTGCAAGGCCAGTGCCGGTGCCGGTACTACTCTCCGGCCCGGCACTCAACTTTGTTCAGTGAGCTAACCTAGATTCCACAAATATTAATAACAACAAAGGAATATTATAAGCAGCTCTACGCTCACACATGTGGTGATCTGGTTTAAATCAACAACTGACAGGGGTCAGACAGACTGAGGAATGGGAGAACAGCTCAAAGGGCTGGAAACACACAGAAGCCCAGGACTGATTACCGGACACTTCATGGATCCTGAGCACCGAGGCAGAAGTGTGTGAGCGCTGCCAGCGGTGGCCCCCAAGCAAAAAATTTTACCAACAATGAAATAACAGCATTTCTTGCTATCAGTAAATTTTGGGGGGTTGGTTATTGGGACCACACCTGGCAGTGCTCAGGGTTTACTCCTGGCTCTATACTCAGGGATCATTCCTGACTGCAAGGGGGACTATATGGAATGCCAGGAAGTGAACTTAATGGAATGCCAGGAATTGAACTTGGGTTGGCCGCATGCAAGGCAAATGACCTAACCACTGTACTATTGCTCTGGCCCCTTCCATTAGCACTTTTTCAGATTTGATAAAATACAGTATATCGCCTCACTGACTCACTGGTATATTTGAGTTTGCAACATTTAAATTCAATATAAAATGGTGCTTTTTTAAAAATTCTCTCCATGGGGGAGGGGGTTAAGGTGCTTGCCTTGCATATGGCCAACCCTGGCTCAATCCCCAGTACCATAAATGGTCTCCCAAACACTGCGGGGTCACTCCTGAGCAAACAGCCAGGAAAAGCCACTGAGGAGTGAGAGCTGTTGCCTCTGTCTTCATGCCCCACCCAGTTCTGAATAAAAGAGGCCGGGGACTTAGCGAAGCGGATTGAGAGCTAAACTGACACGCACAGGGGCCTGGATTTGGCCCGCGGCACTACCCGGCCTCCGGAGCACCTCTGGGTGTCCTGGTAGCGCCCAGAAGCACTAGGAAGGACGCCCTGCCCCCGCCCCACTCCCACCAACCAAACCAATGACTTTCCTCAACAAAATGTTATCTAGTCACATCCAACAACATGCTAAATAATTATACAATGCAACCAGACAGAAGTTTATTCCTGGTGTTTGAAAGGCTGGTCACGGTTGAAAACCAATTAATGTACTCCTGTATAACAAGCTATGCAAGCAAATTCAAACCATCACATCAACAGGTGTTCAAAAATTTTTTAACAAAATTCTCATCCAGGGCCGGAGCAACACCACAGCAGGTAGGGTGTTTGCCTTGCACGTGGCCAACCCAGGTTCAATCCCCAGCATTCCATATGGTCCCCCAAGCACCGCCAGGAGTGATCCCTGAGTGCACAGCCAGGAGTAACTCCTGAGCATCACTGGGTGTGACACAAAAAAGGGAGAAATAAATACTATAGATTATTTATAAATAATAAATAAATTCTAATCCATTCACACTATTTGGGAAAAACAAAACAAAAAATCCAACAGCCTGTTGGATGACAGATTTAGCTAACCTGGGAGCTTTGGTGTTTTGCCCACTCACAGCTTTATCTAGTTAAGCCAAGGTTCATTCTAATAGATCTCTCTTCTATATAAATACTGCTAGAGGGTGTGGCACTTACAGAAGTCACCTTGATTGAATAACTTCTGACTTATACATCTACTAAGACTTCTATGTTTTCTAGATTGGGCACAGCTCCTCTTTATACCCACTGCACCCAGCGTGGGACAGTTAGAATTTACAGGAGACTACCACCCTGGCTACGCTGAGACTATAGGAAGACTATAGGAAGGATCATACTAGTTTGCTCTAAGCAGGTGAGTGTGACCCTTTCAGTGAACAAGATACTCAGAATCACCCTGGTGCAGATAATAATAAGAAGGACCTTGTGGGTACCATCTAGATTACATGAAGCTCATGAAGTTAAGATGTATTACTTTATATCAGCCCTCTCTCTCTCCTCCCCAGTGTTTTACATAAGAAATAATCTCGGGGGCCGGAGCGGATAGCCCAGCGGGTAGGGCGTTGTCCTTGCACTGCGGCCGGCTAGTGCCGGCCTGGGTTCGATCCCCGCATCCCATATGGTCCCCCCGAGCACCGCCAGGGAGTAATTCCTGAGTGCAGAGCCAGGAGTAGCCCCCTGAGCATCGCTGGGCTGTGACCCAAAAAAGCAAAAAAAAAAAAAAAAATAAAAATAATAATCTCAGGATTAGTCCTTGACATAACCTTTGTTTATACCTGCAATAGGGTGTGGCACTACACTCTGTTTAGAGTTCTTTGTTGACACGACCCTCCCTGGATTACTTTGGTGTATATAAGGGGACTGACTTGAGGCCCCTTCCGTTTTTTGCTCCTGGCTTTCGGCCTTTTCGCTTTGGCTTTTGGCTCCTCAGCTTTCAGCTTTTGGCTCCTGTGGCTTTTGGCTCCTCAGCCTTTTGCTTTTGGCTTTTTGCTCTTTGGCCTTTTGTTCCTTCTTCTGGGTAGGACTCAGCTCTGGGTGAAATCCTCTCTCTTTGGTGGGAGATTTAGGCTATTTTGTATGGTCTAAGTTTGGACCAGAGCTAGAGTTTGTTCATTATATTGGAGTGCTGTGGAAGAGCTTTTGTACTATTAAAAGCCTTTTTTGAAACTGCACCGGGCTCGTGAGTCTGTTCCTCCGGGCGTCCTCGGAGGTAGAAGAGAACTTCTGTCCTGACACTGTTGTCGGGAGGACCCCGGCTGCATTCCCCGACACAACCTCTCAGCAAAGAACAAGAGAGAAGTTCTCCAAATTAATTAAAACATTTATAAAGCCCTATATTAAGTTCCTCCCTGCAAGGGAAGTTCCTTTCCTTTCTCTTCTATTTTCCAATGAACTTATCTACTTTAAAAAAAAATCTATGAAAAAGCCTCCAGTTGACATGGCACCTAATGGTGAGAGACACAAAGCTTTGCCACTAAGATCAAGTGAGAAGTGAGAAGATTCTATGTTTATGGACATGACTCAGTATTGTCAAATATCAGGTCTTTCTAACTTGATGTACAGATTCAATTCTTCCCCATTAAAAACCCCAGCAAGGAGCAGAAACGATAGCCCAGCGGGTAGGGCGTTTTCCTTGCACGTGGCTGGCCTGTGCCGGCTAGGGTTCGATCCCTGGCATCCATATGGTTCCCGAGTACTGCCAGGAGTAATTCCTGAGTGCAGAGCCAGGAGAAACCCCTTGAGCATTGCCGGGTGTGACCCCAAAAAAGCAAAAAAAAAAAAAAAAAACAAAAAAAAAACAGCAAGAGGACCAAAGAGATAGCACAGTGGGTAGGGTATCCGCCCTGCATGTAGCTGAGTTCCATCCCAGGCATCCTAAATGATACCCACCCCAAGCACCACCAGGAGTAATTCCTTAGTGCAAAGCCAGGATTGGTATTGGAATATTGAATGCCTGTAACAAACCATCACAAACAACTTTGTAAACCACACAGAGTTTATATGAAAGGCGAAGGGAAAACTGGAATGAATAAATAAATGTTTTTAAGATAAAGGATCTTAGAATATCCTGTGAACACAAATTTAGGATGCTTAAGATCTGATAATATAATTTGATGTCAAGTTTGATTTGCATGGAACAATGAGTATTGCCTTTTTTCACTATTTTTTCCTACAAATACATACAAAGTCTATCGGTATGAATTGGATTTTGAAGAAAATTCTTTGCCTCTTGGATGTTAGGACCATTGCTCAGAAGTGATTTGGGAAGAAATTATGACAGCCAACAGTTATGGGGACTAAGTATGTTACACACTTGACTCAAAGCCAAAGTCCACAAATCCAGGCAGGCTGAAGAGGCAGATAATGTTTTCAATGGAAGTCACTTGAGTAGGAAGATTTAGTCTCATAATCTAACAGCCAGGAATCTAAATCGAGAGCTGATTATCTCAGAGAGGGCAGCCACAGCAGTAATTACTGTTCTCATACTCATATTACAGTTGTAAGACCATGCACAAAGCTCACACATGCTCCAGTTATTTTTGTAAGACCAAAAGGTCAGGTCTTGACATATATATGTTGCTTTTTGACAAAGTTCCAGAACAAAAGGTAGTATATACATGAGCTAACAGAAACTCAGTCAATTTTGTGGGGAGAATATCTAAGCTCATGATATTTTAAGGAAAATAGCTCCCTAAATTTCCTGGGTTCCATTGTGCTTTCTTAGTGGGATCTTCTACCATGAGAGCTGGTGTCTGCGTTATTGACTTATAGACAGGGCCATGAGGAGACAGGATAGCTGGACCCAAGCCCAGTAGAGTGAGTTTCTTTTCCCAAGTACAGGCATCAATTTTCAGAAGGGTGTTTCTCAGGGCCCTCAAAAAATTACCATACAATATACCCTCATTTTATTTCTTTTTTCTTCTTTGTGGACCACTCCTGATGATGCTCAGGGTTTACTCCTGGCTCTGCACACAGGAACTGTGTGCCCTGGCAGTGCGGGGGACCATGAGATGCTGGGATCGAAACCCGGGTTGGCTGAGTGCATGGCAAATGCCATATCCACTGTATTATCACTCTGGCCCCTACCCTCATATTTTCCACCCAAGGACAGAATAAAATTTGAGCAAGACAAATTCAAGTAGACCACACTTTCTAGATTTGGTGCTGAACTATTCCGATGCTTTGATACTTCAATTATATGTAATTATGAGTCAGCTCTTATGTATCAAGCCCAGGCAGCAGGTCTGAGCAGTTTTAGCATCATAGTTTCCATGCCAGCTCCATTTCTGTGATCTGGTCTGGAATTCCATTATAAATGGAGTTACAATGAAA
>JAJIBD010011710.1:0-55305 GCA_021461705.1 Cryptotis parvus | reverse complement strand
TCTCATTGAGAGATTGGTTTATTCTCTTCCTTGTGGGTGCCTTGAAAATAAAACACACAAAGCAATGTTTAAACTTCAGGACTGGGGTCTAATAGGCATTTTAGCTTCTGTTGTACTCCCTGGAACCATCTGCTGGGAATTTTGGGACGCTTTCCTGAGACCAGCACAATCCCCCGAGGCACATCAAGTGGACAGGAAAGTTCAACTGTTTTTTAGCCAGACCTAAAAAATCAGCAGATAACTCCTGCACCATCCTCAGCATAGTGAGAAATACAGAATGTGCTTTAAGTCGTGGAGATTGGGGCTGGCACACACTGCACCAATAGGCAAGGAAGCCACTGAGAGAGCAGAGCTCCTTGCTGTTTTTCAGCCACAGCTCCCTGATCGTCATAACCATGTATCAGGAGACCCAGAAATGTCAGCATTGAAAGAGATTTCTCTTTGTCTGCAATGGCAGTCTTGAGTCAGTACCAATTGGGTATGTTGAGGGAAAAAGAATAGGAAAAAAGCAAGAAACAGTGTAGAGGGGCTGGAGTGACAGTACAGTGGGCAGAGCATTTGCTTGCATGCTGCTGACCTGGCTTCTTCCCTGGCATCCGTGTGGTCTCCTGAGCCTATCAGGAGTGATCTCTGAGTGCAGGGGAAGGAGGAAGCCCCTGAGCACCGTGAGGTGTGGCCAAACTACAAAATGTGTGGAAATGGAACTCTGGTCTATGCTAGCATGTGGTCACATCCTTCGCCCATTCTATACCCATCTGCTGGAAAACCTTAGAGGAAACAGCCGCTCTCGCCACAGCCCTGGGAGAAGGTGGGGATTGCTTCCCCGGGCGTTTCCTCCTGCTGTTACTCCAGGTATTTGCGATGCGGAGCACCGACAGGAATGCAACCTGCAGGGAATGAAGGGGCGCAGAGTGGAGGCAGCAATCCTGGAAGCTGATGTTCTCAACCTTCTCTCCCTTCCTCTTGAGCAGTTGGCCTGCTTATAGAACATCGAGTAGCACAAGGAATCACATGGCACTACCTGCCTCCAGGAGCCAGACTTTGGTGCACACAATAAGGCCCAGAGAACTCTGCAGGTAAGGCACTTCCCTCGCCATCACGGCTTTTTGCTGGCTTCTGTAAGGGAGCTTCTGCGCTTGTAGGGTCACATGCAGAGTATCAGGAGGGCGAGGGATTGGCTGTGATCTGAGGGGATGTCAGACTTCTCAGTGCTCTGGGGCTTGCAGGAGGAGAATCAGCAGCCAGGTTCAGAGGGCAGGATAGAAGGGCTCACCACGGTGTAGAGGGCACAGGCCGTCCCAGCAAGGAATCAGACCAGGTCTCTGCACAGTACTTGGTATCAGTGGATCTCAGTTTCCATGCATGCGTTAGAGATTATAATCCTGGCCGCCTACTAGGATCTTTAGGGCTGAAAAGTAACACCAACACCCAGATCCACCCTTAGAGAGTCTGATAAAAGAAATAATATGGTCCTGGCATCACTGGTTACAGAGGTGCATCTCTCTGTTGATTTCTGATGCCAAAGCGTCTGCTTTTTGTCTGTTTGTCTTTCATTCTGCCCTGTTCCTGCTTCTCCGTCCTTGCAGGCGCTGGACAGTTCATCTTGGGGCCCACCCTCTGCAAAAACGCCGCAAGGCACTCACAGGAGTCCTCTCGCGCCCTCTGCCGACTGCCGGGACACCGCACAGTTCCCGATGACGTTCTGTGTCCTATCACGGCCACTGAATAAAGCAGATACCGAGAAGGAGAGTTTAAAACAAGAACGACCTGTAATTCCCAACGTTAACAGTGTTCAATGTTGTGCACATAGTCACAGACGTTTTTATATATTTTGTTCTTTACAAAAATGGTTGTTTGCTGTCTTGTTAGTCTACATAATATACAATGCAGATAGATTTTGATTCTCCTTTCCTGCAAATAGATTTAATTCTATAGCATTTTAATTACTTATGGAAATGAATGGAATTTCATGCACAGTAGTAGCAAATTGTCTAGTATTTATTGATGACTTACAATCTGACCAAGAATTATGAAGTCCATGTCACACCATTTTCTGTTCAGCTGTTATATGAAGTAGTATTGTGAACATTATAGACATTTATATAGCTATGGAAACTTATGGCTGTAAACAATGAGAACTCAGAAATTATTTAATAAATGAGGATATTTCTGTTGTAGGAGTTTGATGAATCCCCTAAGTGGTTTATTCAAAATCAGACATGAACATTTTCTTTATATTTTCAGGCATGAAAATATACTAAATTTGTTTTGACTGTTACGTTGCTTTTAGTAAGTTGTGTCATGCCTAGTACACACTCACGTGGCCATAAGGTTGTACCTTTACTCCTTATGTTGAACCCTTGGATTTATGTATGGATCAAAAGATATCAACATTGTATGTCTCACGGTGGTATAATAAAATATTAATAAAAAAGAAACTATCAACCTGAAAATAAATACTGATTTAAGCCACTAAAAAAAAGATATCAACATAGTTTGATAACTGAATACATTATTCACCCATTTAGGGGGGATTTTAGTTTTCCTATCCATCCATCATGAAAAAATTACTAGCATTTTTATCATTTTGAAAAATAAAGCAAAATAAGCTAGGGAAAGTCTCTAGTACCAAGATTGATATAGAACAGGCGTTAGCAATATCTAACTAATGTTCCTGAATGTACTTTATTCACTCCTTTATTTCCAACTATTGTCTTTGATTTATGATTCTTATAAATAGCACATAGCTAAATTTAAAACAAGCTCCAATATTAAAATCTCATTTTAACCAGAGAGATTTCTGATTTTAACTTGGTTACTCTAAGGTAGTTGGACTAGTTTGCAATCTGTATTGTGAGCTATGCCACACAGAGTGTAGAGAAAACATCTGTATGATTTACAGAATTAAAGTGTCTGTGTTAATACTGGGGTTAAGAAATGATATGTTTACATATATGTGATATTTAATCTTTATATAGGTGTGTGCATGTGCATATATATGTATATACACAAATCACAGACATAATATACCCTCCCATTGGTATGTTTTGTGTTGAGGGTGTGCCAAGGTATAATCAAGGCTTATACTTATACTTGGCTCTGTGCTCAGGACTCCGGCCCAGAAGATCCTTTTTTTTTTTTTTTGCTTTTTGGGTCAAACTCGGCGATGTCAGGGGTTACTCCTGGCTCTTCACTCAGAAATTACTCCTGGTGGTGCTCAGGGGACCATATGGGATGCCGATGATCAAACCTGGGTCGGGCGCATGCAAGGCAAATGCCTTACCTGCTGTGCTCTGGCCCCTAGGATCCTATTTTTTAAAAATCTGTTAGCCTATTTTTTCCATTTTACCGCTTGTGCTTGTGTCTATTTAAAATAAAACATTTAGTCTTATTTTCTGGCCATCTGTTTTCTTTTTTTTCTTTTTTTTTTTTTTTTTTTTTTTTGCTTTTTTGGGTCACACCCGGCTATGCTCAAGGGGTTTCTCCTGGCTCTGCACTCAGGAATTACTCCTGATGGTTCTCAGGGGACCATATGGGGACGCCAGGGATCGAACCCAGGCCTGCATGGGCCGGCCATGTGGAAGGCAAACACCCTACCTGCTGGGCTATCGTTCTGGCCCCGACCATCTGTTTTCTTTTCTTATCTTTTTAGGGGCAGATGGGAAGAGGATTTGGACTACATTTGGTGGTGCTTGGGGTTTTCTTTGGTTCTTCTGGTGGTGCTCGGGGCTTCCCTTAGGTTCTGTGCTCTTCTGGTGGTACCTGGGGAGGACGATGTAATGCTGGGGATGGGAGGCAGAGTCTGCCGTGTGCAAGACAAGGACCTTCCTGGCTGTTCTGTCTCTGGCTCACTCCTACATCTGGAGATGATCTAGATTATTGTGCGAAGCAATAGCTTATTCAGTTGCTTCTACACAGAGTTAATCTTGCAGCTGTACCAACACACATCTGTCACGCTGATGGACATCACATAAAAAGAAACACTAACAACCAAAGCAGTAAGGAAGGCAGATTCAAATCCGCTAATAACTGGAAAACAAGTTTAAGACGAGGAGGTGCAGTGTCTTATCAAGCAAGCTGGAAAGATTTCTCCTCCTGCTCCGATTATTAATTACTTCTCAGCGTTGGGGATCAAGACTCAGGCCCACACAGGCCAGACATTTACTCAATTGCTCACTCACATCCCAGGATCCTTTTTGGTTTGTTTTATTTTTTTTTTCAAATGTGTAGCTTGATTCAGTTTCTAAGATTGTGTTTGGGATTTTAAAGCATGTCCTCTTTCTGGTCATTAGGTTCTGGTATGAAGACTAGATTCTCCTTTAATTATTCTCTAGCAAAGTTTGTATAAGGCCTGAAGGTTTCTTGTGAAGCCACTGGCGGGCTTCATTCGTGCAGATGGAAACGCTGGGGAGTGTTGGAATCATGAGGCCACGCCAGTGCATCAGCGTCTGAATGATAAATCATAGCACCTCAGTAAAAATGTGGGGAAAGAATATTTAGTTTCTATATTTTCAAGAGTTATTGTGTAGGTTATATTATAGCCTTAATTCATTTCACCTAAATTTTCAAATTAAAGCCCTTAAAAGTTGGTGTATGTTTATTTACCTGTCAAATCTTATATATCTCTAACATCTTCCCTTCATCCTAGTATTTCTTGTCTTCTCTCTTCCTGATTAACTTTTTTAAGATGCCTCGTCTGTTTTATTAATCTTTTCAAAGAGCTTAATCTTATTATTATTGCTGTCTTGATTCTTTTCTATTTCTTTACAGTGGCCTTTATCTTTATGATCATTTTTTATCCGACTTTCTCTGGGATTATTAGCTAGACTTTTAGTTTTTTTTAATTTCTGTTTCTTTTCTTTTTGGGGGAGAGGAGAGGTTTAAGCCGCATGCAGCTGTTCTCAGCATTTTCTCCTGGCTCTGCACTTAGAGGTCACTCTCGTGAACTCAGAGGATCATTCATGAGGCTGGGGGGTCACACCTGGGTAGGTAGGCCACATTCAGGGCATGTGCCCTATCTGTGGTACTATTTCCCGGGCCCCAGTTTTGTTTTTTTGTTTCATATACTGATAGTGCCTTTATTTCAATCCTCTTAACCTTAGTAATAGCATTTAATAAGTTTTTTATAGTACTTTTAGCTTCTCTTTTTAACCTATGATTTATACAGAAACTTAACTTTTCTAGGCATATGGTAATATGGAATCCTTTTTTTTTATTTTTTGGGGTCACACCTGGCAATGCTTAGGAGTAACTCCTGGCTCTGCACTCAGGGAATTACTCCTGGTGGTGCTTAGGGGCTATATGGTATGCCAAGGATCAAACCCAGGTGTGCGCTTGCAAGGCAAATGCCCTACACACTGTGCTATTGCTCTGTCCCCTTGGAATCCCTTTTCATTGAATCACTGTATCACTGTCTTCCCGTTGTTCATCGATTTGCTCGAGTGGCACCAGTAACATTTCCATATGTCCTGTCACAAGCAAGTGTAACCCAAGGGCATCTGCTTTCTCCAGGGACAGGAAGAGCCTCAAACCATTCTTCAGGTCATGGAAGTGAGGTCCATAATTGTTACTAGTTTTTGGCATAACAAATAAAACACGGGTAGCTTGCCAGGCTCTGCTGTGGGTGGTATACTCTCAGTAGAAGGCTCTAATTTTGAGCATTTACTGATGAAACTTAATGGGGAAAGAACAGGTTTTATCTTGGATGGAGCTCTGAGGAGCGATGGAGTCTGGATGTTGAGACTGACTGACCGCATGATGTGTGGATTGCTCTGGCTATAAAAAAAACAAAACAAAACAAAACAAAAAACAGTGGAGACTTCTCTTAGAATAGGAAGAAGTAGATGTCATGCAGCAGAGAAGGAAAGGTATGGGAGGTTCCAAACAGGCCCCATCACTATGGTGAGTTATCAGAAGCAACGTTATGCTCAGTAATAATAACTACAAGTCTCAATGATTTAAAGAAAGCAAAAAATAATTGTCTTCTTTGTTATGACAGATCTGGGCCAGTAGTGGACTCTGCTCCTTCTAATCACTCAGCGACTCAAAATGATCAGAATATAAAGCTCTGTAGAGTCTTAGGATATGAAATGCCCTGGCCTGAAAATTCCTCTACACACACAGCATTTAGGCAAAATCTAGTGCCATTCTACTATACAAAAGTCAGGAGAGCAATATTTTTATTTAAATAATAAAATGATTATTAGTCAATTAGGGGGTTGCTTCTGGTAATCCTAGGGAAGCTGCGTTATGCTTGAAATCAAACCATGTGCACTGATCCTCTGAGGTTTTTCCTAACCCAAATTTCTTCTTTCCTTTTTTAAAGAGAAAGCAATTGTTTGGGGCCCACACCCAGCAGTGCTCAGGGATTACCTCTAGCTCAGGGTTACCTCTAGTTCAGAGATCACTCTTGGTGGGCTTGACAGACCTTATGATGTGCCAGGGTTTGAACCCGGCTAGTCAGTGCAAGGCTAGTGCCCTACTTGCTGTACTGTCACCATGGTACCACTCTACTTAATTTATTCTCAATCAATGACTAAATCTATATAAGAACATTTTGTTCTATGTTCCAGTGACATTAATGTCCTTCTCTCCAAATCCTAACTTACCACTGAGTTCTGGGTAACATTGATGTATCCTTTTTTGGTCTCTCTCTCCCTCCCACACACTGATCTATCTTGATGTCTGTTTCATTTTTTTCTTTCTTTGTTTTTTATAGCTTACCTTTAAAATTCAAGTTCAATGTGAATGCTTCAATGGTGTAAAGTGTATTATTCATATTAATATAACTTAACTCATTTCTTTTTCCTGCATGCAATTTTTGATAATTCTTTGAGCTTGCTAACAAGTTTCTTAGAGGGTGAGGGATGGGTCAGTGCTAAAGCAACTACCTTCCCCGTGTGAGACAGTGAGATCTGCCTGTGGTGCGCACGTGCTCTGGGTGTGATCCTGACAGCTCTGGTGCTGTGTTTGATAGTTCTGCGCTCCGTGATCAGGGCTGCAAGTCAGCTCTGGGCACACTGCAATAGACGGTGTGAGAACCACAGTGAAAGGGAGCCAGCCGCAGATACATCATAACAAACAAGATGGGTGTGAGATGTGCGGTAGCACATGAACACATGTGTTAGCACAGCAAGTGGTAAGTGTGACTCCCATCAAACATGTGTGTAAGAACCGCCACTAAAGCAGTGTGGCTCTGTAGCAAACACTACTGCAAGCCCCCTCCATCTGGTGGGGCTTAATAATTCACATGCACACACTCTCTCTCCTCTCTCTCTCTCTCTCTCTCTCTCTCTCTCATACACACACATATCTTCTATACCACGGGACTATATGGAACCTAGTCCCGGATTGTTGAGAAATTCATGAACAATTTTCAGAAAAACAACCTACTTAGGTACATAGGATTTCAAAATCGGGTTCTAAATATTGGAATTAGTATGTGCATGAAAGTATCATTAACAGTATTGTAAATCACCAAGAATATCTCAATCAAGAAAGATAGAGAAAACGTGGAATTAGGTCTACATTATGCAAATTTGTTTGACACTGTTGCCATATCCTACTCAAATGATTAAATTGAGTCCACAGGAAGAAGCAACACTTTAAAGTTGCTGCACTGGTTTTACTGATGTCACTTACATCACAATGTCCTGGGGAAACCTGGATATATGCATTTAGCAGGAGGGGCAAAATGACCTTCTGACTATGCAAGTTTAGCTTCTTAGTCTTGATTTTCATTCCACTTAGTTATATGAAAAAATTTTATGTAGCTTCTCTGAAGAATACAAACTATTGGGAATTCAAGAGTACTTGGCAAAAGTCTTACAGCTCTAGTATAAGAAATTTCCAAGACAGAAAAGAATATAAGCCTTATAATAAAAACTAAGATGGCCATTAGTGTTTTTTAGGAACTAAAATAAGTAATCCATGTCATGTCCTCATAATGAGGAATCTCTTCTATTTCCACTCAAGTACGCTTTATTAAACTCTTACTGCGTAAGTCCTATATGTCATGTAGAACTTATATTGTAAAAAGGGAAAAATGAAAGCTGGAATTATTAAAAAAAATACATGTACTTGTAGTTTATGATTCCTGCCAAGAGTAAAATAATTTCTTGCACTTTCATACAAAAAATATTTTCTCCATTTTATTTTTACTTTGTGCACTAGGTAATTACTTTCAGAGATGCCTAATGGGAAAGACTGTGAAATGCCTGATTTTTTTGTGTCTCTGCTTGAACATTTTCTGCCAAAATTATACTAAGCAAAACATATCTGCCATGAAACCACAGTAGAGGATGACTTAATTAACTATTAAATACTATATTTCCTTGGCAATCGTACAGGTATCAGATCCTTGAGTGGTGACAGTGTGCAGATGGAAAATCTAGATCTTTATGAAAGACCAAGTTGCTCCTTGTCAAAGGCAGTCCGTTCATGAATGCTGTTGGGGGTGCTAGGAGTGGTCGGTCAGTCACTTGCTGCTTTTCCAATATAAACAATGTGATTTCATTACTAAAGTATTGTTTTAATGGAGACAACATAAGATATTCTGGAGTTTCAAATAATCTTGAAGATTTGTAAACATTTGTGTTTAATAAAACTTCAAAATTGGAGGAAATAGTCTATATTATAAACCTATATTGTTTTTTACTTAAAATCTATTTCTATGCTTTTACGTATAAAAGGAAATAGATATTTTAACTTTTTGAATTTTCTTCATCTATAGTTTTAAAGCTTTGAAATTGCTCAAGTACACTTGGTTTTTCTCTTAGTGCCATCTGCTGGTCTAGCTATTCTGATTAGGTTCTTGTTCAAGGTTCAATACCCAAGAAAACATTTCTTAAAGAATGAAACTTTTAAGTAAAGTGAACTATTTAAGTAGTAAATACTAAAATATTTTTTTTTTGCTTTTTTGGGTCACACCTGGCAATGCTCAGGGATTACTCCTGGCTCTGCACTTAGGAATTATTCCTGGCAGTGCTCTGGAATCCATATGGGATGCTGGAGATCAAACCTGGGTTGGCGCATGCAAGGCAGACACCTTGCCCACTGTGTTATCACTCCAGCCCAGTAAAGACTCTTTTAACAAAAAATGGCCTCCTCCCTAGTAGTGAACACTCTCCTCCTAGTACTACCTCTGTCCCCTCCTCCCCAGATCTACTATTAGACAGCAACAGGAATAAAATAGCTATTTCAAGCTATTAAACAAGTAGATGTCGAACTTGAGCCTAGGAACTTTCTTCCAATTATTTAGTTATATAATACTTGTATCTAGTGTTTGTGTACTAGCCCCATTTATCTTCTCACTTTATGTAGTCTGTGATTTAAATGTCCTAACATCCCAAAGGCACACTAATTTTACTAATCATGTTGTTACTATAGATTTCTTCCCATGATTTGCAATCTGAGTGGCTTTCTAACAAAAGGGCCTTTCTCCACCTTTGTGCTTGTATTCATCTTTGAAAGCTTCCCGGTGGCCGGCTTGCAGAACTTTGGCATGCTCACTATCTCCGTGGCGAGCAAGCATTGGAACAGATCCTCCTTTTTCTCAGCTCACTGATGAGATATAATTTATGTTGATTCAACTCTTCACAAATTGCCATCTGTCAGCTTTGCTTTCTCTAATCCCTCATCTCCTTCTTTCATTGCATTTGGTTGAACTGGCAGAAGCTCAGATATTGGCTTGTAGCAATGTCTCTCCATCAATGTGAAGACCTCATTGGAAACTAACATATCACTCATTAACTGACTTCTTTTCAATCTCAACTGTGGCAATATTTTCATTTGGCTTTTCATCATCCTCTGTTACATAGGGAATGGAGTGGCAGTACCCATGAACATTTCTGACTTCTGGGACATTTCTGGGACAGGAGTGACAGGTACTTTGGCTACTGTGGTTTCCAGATAATCTGTCATTGTTGATATTCTTGATCTTTTTATGCTTCTGTGAGCTAGATCCATGGAATAGTTAGAGCAATAACACTCAGGTGCCTGGTGTTTCTTGTGCCTGAAGCATAGCTCATTTTGATTGGAGATTACTATCCCAGAAGATTTATCTTCAGATTCTCTTTATAGATCTGAACAAGTCTGTCTAGAGGCCTGGAATACAGGAAATGTAATTTAATGATAATGAAGAAGTATATAAGCACCATTAAATTACTAAAATGTTAAAACATGATGAAAATCTTTAGGTAGACAGACTAAATTTAAGCATAAGTAAAAACATGTGATGCTTTCCAGAGGATCCTCCCTAAGCCAAGATTTCTTAAACTTGATATTATTGACATTTTATTCAAATAATTTTTTCCCGTTGGAAATGTGTCTTATGCACAATAGGATGTTTGGCAACATCCCTGAAGGTTGGAGACATTGCTGTCCTCTATGTTGTATAAAGTACAAATATGTTCAGAGATTGTCATATATTACTGAGGAGAAAACTATCCCCCACGTTGAGGTACACAATTGTTACTTATAAACACGGGTGAAATAAAAATATTAAAATATGATTCATTTTCCAAAGCTGAGGTGATTAAATTTATTTTGCAAATGACCTCCCATAAAAAGAAATGTCAAATGAATTCAGTATGACACAAAAGCATAGAACTTATAAACAGGACATAAACAGGAAATGATTTCCTGCAGAGATGGAGAGCTAGAATATTGCTCATGGTTCATGAACTTACTCCCGGGAAAACTTGGAGCCTGAAAATACTACTTATTAGTGAGACATTCTAATAGAGTGTTCCAATGCATATATTTCTTATTTTTATAGGAAAATAGGAAATTGTGGAAACTTATCATGGATGACTAACATCAAATAAAACTTTAGAGTCCCAGATTCATGGCCAGATCCCAAGTGGTTAAAGTAGGGAAACAGAAGTCTCTAGTGAGAAATGTTCTCATCAACATTGTCCATAGCGCTTCTCACTGGACGCTCATTAAGGATTAGTCTCTACTTGCATATTAGACACCTCCTGAAAGGATTGTCTGCTCTTGAAGCCACTGAACTATAGAATATTATGTTTGTTTTGTCATAACTGCTTCAAATTGATCACAAATTCAAATAAATTACATTTAATTCTAAGGGAACTTTTACAATGGGCATGATAATATGCACTATGGTATTTTATAACAAGGTTTTTATATGAAGTTATTTCATGAACTTCGCTATACTATGAGCTAAACCATAATTCTTTTTTTTGTTTGTTTTTTCGTCACACCAGAAAGCGCTTAGCTGTTACTCCTGGCTCTACACTCTGGAATTACTCCTGGTGGTGCTCTGGGCACCATTTGGGATGCGGAGATCAAACCCTGGTTGGCCACATGCAAAGCAAATGCCTTAACCGCAGTGCTGTGGTTCCAGGCCTCCTAAATCATAATTCTAAGATATGAACATTCATGCAGTAAAATATGATAAATCTTATCTTCAAAGAAGAAAGGTAAGTATAGCCTAAACTTTTATTATACAGAGAAATTTTATACAAGCATTTATAATGTACTATATATATATATATATATATATATATATATATATATATATATTGCTTAAATAATGCTTGGCTCTCAGCTAAGCATTTTGGTCTGATGGAATCAATCATATCTGTCATAGTGGGTAGGGACAAAATCTTACAGCAATTAAAAACCCAGGTGACCAACTTTGTTAAACCCTAATTTCTATCGATAAAGTGAGGGATAATAGTAATTTATGTGCCTGCTAGGTTTAAGTGGCAAATGAGTACAGATATGAAATATATAGTTCAGTATCAAGCATGCCGGTACAACTCGGAAGTTCTTGGCTAAAAGTACTTTAGCATAAAGTTATATAATAAATACTAATGTTATAGGAGCTACTAGGTGAGTGTAAGAAATTTTTTTTGCATCAGCTTTTTAATAGTGTTTTCTTCAGAGCCACTTTGAAGACTTTGAAGTGGTTTCTTCAAACCACTTTGAAGATCACTGTATCACTGTCTTCCAGTTCATCATCGATTCGCTCGGCGAGCACCAGTAACATCTCAAAATGATCTGTCTCATGCAAGTAAAGCCCAAGGGCACCTGCTTGCTCCAGGAACATAAAGAGCCTCAAACCATTCCATCAGGTCATGGGAATGAGGTAATTGTTACTGGTATCTGGCATATCAAATAAGATGAAATTAGGGTTTAACATAAGACACACATAAGAAGAGAAGCTTGTGTTCTCTGAAACAACCTCAAAATTTTGTTTGTTTGTTTGTTTGGGTGCCATACTAGGTCATGCTTGGGCTTACTCCTGGCTCTACACTCAGAGATCGGTCCTGAGAGAGGTTGGTGACCCATATGTGTGTCGGGATCAAGCCCTGGATGGCGGTATGAAAGCAAGAGCATTAACCACTGCAAAGCTCTCTAGCCCCATAACCCCAGAAATGTTTTATGCTTTGGGGGATATTGCAAAACTCAAGATGTTTTAAAAAATGCCTACGATAAGAATCAGTACCCTATAGCCTGGTTGAGAATACCAACAACACTTACAAAGTTGTCTTAGAATTCAAACAAGAGAGAGAAGAGGAAAGTTGGCCAGCAAGTGCTTTAGTTTCTAACACTGACCAGGGGTCAAAGAGCCTTCAGAAACAGTGAGACCATTTCACATGCCCCAATGGATGACAACCAAAGATATACTGGACATACGGAGAGAACTCAATTGCTCTCTGACTGAGTAGCTAAGAATAAGACTCAATTGCTCTGCTTTCTCCTTGCTAAGCTACCTTCTGAGAATCATCTTATTTCCCATATTGAGTTTCCACCAAGGAGAGAATCACATTGGTGTAATCAAATAGACATGCTATACCTGATAAAAAGATTCGGTGCCAACACCACCGTCACTTGATGACAAGGTTCGTTTGTTAAGCATGAGACTATTTGGGAAATCCCCTAAAAATGAAATGAAGCACAGGCTATTTGACGCTAAGAGTGGATCTTTAAAAATGTTTCTGCCTTGGTGAATAGGAAACTTCCACATTTAAACAATTTCCAGGTCAGTGCCTTTAATATGTTTACAAAGTTCCAGTTACTTAGTTTGGAAACCTCTAGGTTAGTCGAAAATATGGATAGCTATAATGATTTACCAGTTGAAGACTGTAACTTTTGAAAGTGGTTGATTATCCTCCTGAAGCATTTAGACACTCAGTAAAAATTAAAATGCAGAATTTTACTACAGTGGATACCAAAATCCAAATGGCAATTAAAGGATGTTACCATGAAAAAGGTAACAAAATCAGAAATATATTAACTGTCTTGATAATTACCCAGGCAATGCAAAATAAAAGTGTAAGAACTACTAGATATTTACCCGAAGGAAAATTCATATATTTCTAGGTATCTATCAGCTTTGAATCTACCATCATCAAATTTGTCTTAGAAGATAAGACAAGGCTTGTGATCTTTTCTAGTCCTAATGACTCAAGCAACTTTCCAGAATATTATGGTCTGTAATGTCATGTGGCATTCTAGTAAAGGTCTAGTGACTTTAAAGGGCAGGTAGGTAGTATTGTAAAGAACTCCCACTGATTTGCATTCCTTGCTAGGGTCTAAAATAGGGTCAAGGCAACCTACCCACAACTGACCAGAAGACTTCTGGTGAAGTGAAAGGATCTGTGACTTGATATTTTTCCTGAAGTTACTTAAGAGTTTTAATTTTTTGAATAAGCAGAGTTTGAAGCTTAGAAGAAAGTTTTGCCAGGAGGATTTCATCCTGGCTGCATTTTGGTGCTTTTTTAAAACACCAGAAATTCCAGTGCTTAGAGAAGTGTATATTCTAAATAGAAAATCATTCTGACAACCAAAACAAACTGGATAAATGACAAAGTTTGAGTCTTTTTTTTAAAAACCAAGAGAGTTAAGGAAATTTAAATGAACTAATTTTCAGAAAAGTGACAAGTCAATAGTATGAGATGAATTTGAATACTGTTTTTATACCTGTGCAGTGACAGAATATGGATAAACTAGAACATTAATTTGTTGAGCACATTTCTTCGACTCCACCATTCTCCCTGCATTAACATATGCCTCAGAGTCCTGGGCCCTATGAAAGCAGGATGAGAACGCAATTTGGGTCTCCCAAAGAGGAATCGAAAGAGCTATGCTTGAAATATCATGCCTCACTCAAGTGAGAGAAGGAATCCGGAGTTCCCACCTCTGTTGATGATCGAGCATCAGAGACTCTGTCTCGTTTGCCAAGCCACTGAAAATCAGATGGGCTGGACATGTAATGTGATTTGGAGAAGACCGCTGGACTATAGCCGTTATGGACTGGATCCCACAGAATGTCAAAACATCATGTGCTAATCCACCTACAAGATGGTCAGACTTTTTCATCAAGACCCTTAGCAAAGATAAGACAGAGAATGGAACAGTGTGCTAACAATTGTCGAAAGTGCTAATACCAACCTAGAACTGAGCATTAAATACAGGCAAAAAGATACACATGACAACCTCTTAATGTATTATGTATTGTAATCCACAATGTGGAACGGAAGTATAAGAGAAAGAGAGAAAGAGAGAGAGAGAGAGAGAGAGAGAAGAAAGAGATAAAGAACCTGCCATAGAGGCAGACTAGGGCTGGGGAGGGAATCAGGGTCATTGTTGGTGGGAAATGGGCACTGGTGGAGGGATGGGTGCTGGAACACCGTGTGGCCAAAACTCAAATATGAACATCTTATGAACATCTTTGTAACTGTATATCTCACGGTGTATAATAAAATATTTTAAAAAAAAAGACCCTTAGCGAACGGTTTGAGACTCTTTGTATTCCTGGTGCAAGCCAATGTCATTGGACTACAGTGGCATGTGAGAGAGACAAATGGAAACGTTACTGGCACCTACTCTAGCAAATTGACGAATAATGGGATGTCAAGTGATCCAGTATATACAGTACTCCAAATTAGGTAACTTAAACAACAGAATTTTATGAACAGTTCTGGAGGAAAGAGATTTAAAGCCAAGGTATTGGCGGGATTGCTTCATTCTGAAGCCTCTATCCTTGACTTGTAGGTAGTTAATGTCTTCTGCTGTTTTTCTCCTAGTCTTTTTATCTATGCAAGCAACTATCTATGAGTAAATCTGGTCCTTTTATAATGATAACAGTCATGGTGAATTCCCATGTCTTAAATCCTTGTCTTACCTTAATTATCACTTTAAAGGCAATATTTTATATACAGTAATTTAGGGGCTACTTTGAGCATAGGATTTTGTATAATTAATTTTTGGGCATACAACTCAACCCAGAACACAAAACCAACACTTAATAAACTTTTGATACTCCCAAGTGGGTTGTTTTATTTTAACCATATTTTGAATACCAAGTACTCTGGTAACAGATCAAAACGTTTTGCCCAGGTTATTATTTTCCTTCTGCCCCTCGAGGTGTTGCAGGTGTGGCTGTGGTGCCCAGTTGTGTCGGCAGGTGGCAGACAGGAGACAGACTTATCTATACCCAGGGCTCTACGCTGTGGGCTCTGGATTGTTGATGGTCTGACACAGAAAAAGATTGGGCCCCCTGGGATGAACCCAAAGCCACAGCAGAGCTTGGCAAGCTACCTTTGGTGTATTCGATATGCCAAAAACAGTAACAATAATGGACCTCATTCCCAACAAATGACATGCTACTGGCGCCTGCTCGAGAAAATCGATGAACAATGGGAAGACAAGTGATACAAGACAAGTCAAATTATTTTCCATTGGACATCATTGAATACAAGGGGAGCATCATTGTGGTGTTGCTGTAGTCATACATGATCATTATGTTCCTGTCATTAAATATTGCACATTTATTTTCATACAATTCTATAGAACAAAGTCTGAATGTCTGATTGAGCTAAAAGCCAGTTTCTGGCAGAGCTGTTTGCCCTTTTGAAGGTCCAGGAGAGAATTATTACTTTGTTTTTCTAGCTTCTAGTGACCATTCCTCTTAGTGACCCTTCCACCTTAAAAAATTGCAAGATAGCATCTATCTGAACTAAATTTCTATCACCACATCTCCTTTATCTTGACTCATCTGCCTCCTGCTTTCTTATAAATGCACAGGGCTTACACTGATATCTTGAATTAGTTCCCTTCTTAAATTTGTATTGCTGATGACTTGTTCCCAATGCAACCTTAATTTTCCTTTCCATGTAGCTTGATATATTTGCAGCTTCTGAGAGCGAGTTCACAGACATCTTTGAAGAGCGCCTGTTTTGCACACAGTCTTATGCCAGTGTTGGAGCAGTACCAAATTGTTCAGAGTCACAGTGCTGAATGCGTGGTGTGTCTCCCCTAGTGTAGGGAAGTTGCCCACCACAATAGATCTGATCCCATACGAGTGAACAGTCACTGTACTGTGACAGGCGGGGATACTCTCCACTATACTAATGAGGAAGACGCTTATACTGTGGTTTTACACATACTTGTCAGTTGTCACTTGTGTTCCTGTTGTTCATTGACTTGCTCGAGCGGGTGCCAGTAATGTCTCTGTTGGTTGGGAATGAGGTCCATTATTGTTACATAAGCCTCGCTACATCTCCATGAGTGAGTTACTACCTTCACTTCAAGGAAAAATTATTTCAAATTTAGAGATATTTTATGCTGAGAGAAAATTTACTCTAACATCCTGTAGTCTAGAAATAGTTAATGTTTATTCAGATTCTCATATTCCCCCCCACAACCCCACCCAATGAAAATTAGAGAGAATAGCTGCAGTTACTATAAAGTATTTTCAAGAATAAATGATTATTTATTATCAAAATTACTTGAAACAAATTTCAAGTAATTTTGAAATCTTGGACCTAAATTTAATTTTTTCTGTGGTTATCAGCAGTGTAGAGTTTTTTTAAAAAGAAGGATATATGTATATATTTAACTCTATTAATAAAATGGCATTTGGAAAAAATCACCTTTGGAATTATCTGACTCTTTTCCTCTTAGGATATATGATATCATAGGACATATACTAAATGACCTTTCCAAATTCTTATCTAATGATTACTATATTTTAAGATAAGATTATTATATTTTCCCCTTTATTTATTAAAACACTGTGATTTACAAAGTACAAAGTTTTCACAATGCAGTTCTTAAAAAGATTCATCGTTCAACACCAATCGCATCACCAGTGTGCCCCCCCACCACCAGAGACCCTCACTTAGCACCCACCTCCTATCCCCATGCCTGCTCCCTTAGCTGGCACTAATTATATTGACTGATAAAGCCCATATAAGGGAATGGTATTGATAAAGTCATGACTTTTTTTCTGGGTTGTTATGTGGGAGTCTGGCCAATTTCTGTTCTTGGATTCAGATTCTGAGTTTCTAGAACACAATGGTTTTCTACTGTTAACCCTAGACACACCACCATTGTACCTGGACAACATTTATTTCACATTTATCTCAACCTCTGGCTCAAATGGCACAATGGAGGTTTAATAATCTCCATTGACTTTTGTCTAAGAATATATTCATCGACCATATTTAGACAATTAGCTCCAAAAAGCAATATAGAATAGATTATTCAGTGCACGTGTAGGAAAAGATTATTATATTTTAAGATAAGGATTTTGCTTTTCATATACTTTTGACTTTTTGTTGTCATTTTGGGGCCACTTTTCATTGTGGTTCAGGCTTCCTCCTGATTCTGTGCTCAGGGATCACTCCTAGTGGTGCCCAGGGCCTGTGTGAGGTGCTGCATTCAAGGTAAGTGTCCTACTCACTATATCCCACCTCTCATTTTTTAGCTTCTTCTATTCTTGGACCATATTAAGTGCACAGAGCACAGCCATTGAAACCTCGCTGGTACTTCTGTTTCAGGGGACATTAAGTTTAGCTTTATCAATAGTTGTGCATACTTTCAACAACTAGAAATAAAAATGTGAGAGAGAAAACCCCTCTTCTAAATTCAGAAGCAGGCTTTTCCTTTGCACCAGGCCCTAGAGGGCACCATTGTCTTCCACGAGGAGCTCAAGCAAAGCCAGTTTGAAATGACCTGCCATGGAAATGTCCAGGAGGTTTGTTTCAAAGAGCCTTTGTCATCTTACTCTCTTGGTAGAATTAGCACTCATGGGAAATAATCAATAGGTGCTGCAAAATTTATTTCAATTGAAGCAAAACCACTGACTTACAATTTGAAAAAAAGGCTCTATGCAATCAATAAAAGTTTCTAGAACTAGAACAAGGAAACATTTTGTAAAGATCCGGATAGCAAATATTCTTCATCCTCAAGGTGTCTGTCGCAATGATTGATCCCAATACTGAGGTACACAAGGAGCTTTGCATAGTGTGTGAAAAATGGTCATAACAATGTTCCAGTAAAACTATTGCAAAAACAGACTGGATTTGGTTTGCAAACTGTAATTTGTCAGCATTTGAGGTCAAACACAAGCAGAGTTTGCCCTATCTAATTACAGATGCACAGAAGCAGGAGCTCCTTTTTTCTTAGTGTTCCTTGTCACTCCTACCAAGACCACAGGCATGTCCCGTTACTCAAATGCTAGAATGTACTAATGGAAAGTTCATGAAACTGGTTCCCATATTGAATTTTCTTCGAATGAACATCAGCAGTAATCATTGTTAACTATAGAAATACAGATAATATGTATATGCTTGTTAATCTGTATCATGAGGAATCATAGTTAGCTCTGCTATATTTGACACAATGAGCAGTTGTTACTGACTGCTTTGGAAAAAACATGTATTGAGGTACCATGGCAAAAGAACTATATCCACATGCTTGATGACATGCATACCTGTAAATAAGTCAGGTTGTACACTCAACAATCAGATGACCTCCTCCAAATTCAAGAAGTAAAAATTAGCCAAGTCCTAAAATTAAGCAAATTATCAAGTATATGGCAGCTTTTAAAAAGTCTGAATTTCAAAATGTAGCCTGTTTATTAAAGGATTCAGGTGTATAAAATTAGACTATGAATGTCATATAATTTATTTAAATTTATAATTATGTCCAGACAATTCTCCCTTAGCTTTGAACCACAACCAGTTACATCAAAAGATAAATGTAGCCAGTAGATGGCATCTAATAGTTAGAATAATATTTTGTGTCTAATTTTAATATCAGACTTGCTGTCCTATGAGGGCTTACTCTCTGATCTTATTTATCTTGGATTCTTTTTACTATTGACTCACCACAGCTGTATATTAAAAATCCTATTCAATAAATTCCTGTAAAGAATGAAAAAGATCAAAAGTCTCCATTTTGAACTTACTAGTTCTTCTGTATTGTCATATAATAAGCTGACTAAATGTTTTGAATTAAAAAAAGGATACAACTTTAATGCCAATCACTGAATGTAGGCATCTTTATGAGTGAATAAAGCCAAGTTGCTAATTGCTGGATGAAGACCAAAGGATATAATGAGTATACCACCAAACACCCTCAACCTTGGATAAATTCCATGGGAGTCAACTGATTTTAAATGTTTCACAAATAATTAAATTACTGGCTAGGCTAGATCATAAGGACAAAACCAATAGATTGAATTTTGTTCCTTGGAGTTCAATTTGTTTTTTAGCCAACTGTATTTAGCTGTCTGCAATTGTAGCAAACTAAAAGTCATTTAAAATCTATCCATTTTCTTATGTAATTTTAATAGAACTTCAAGGGATTTTTACCTCATACTAGATTTTACAAGAAGGAAGAATTTGCAAGTACCAACTCTTTCTTTTCCCTGTAGTGCTTATCAAAATCAATATTTTAGGTTATAAACAATTTTGAGTAAAGGAGAAATAGGTTGCTTTATATGAAACATTTGTTAAGTTGTGATTTCCATATTGTGCTGTATGCATTTGGGTTTGGTTGATGGTATCAATAAGATAGCCTTCTTGGAAATGTGAAGGACAGAGGTCTGTGGAGGAAAAAAGAATAGTCTAATCAGAGGCTTGTTTCTTACTTTAATCATGAACCGTAAAAACAGCCAAATCCCATGTCATGCTGCAGTAAAGGTTATATCAGCACTTCATGCAATATTTATGGTGTAAAAGAAGCCCTGCAGTACTGCTCCACTATGACATTAATCTTCTTGCTCTCTTTATCCCTTTCCACCCTCCCACAACACTCCCACCCTCTCAGCTAAATGTGTTCCCTGGTGCCATTCTGATAATGGAGATAACTGACTCTAGAATATTGATGTGGAAAGAAATCTCAACTACAAAACAAATAAAGAACCAGATTGGATCTTAGGGGAAGCTACGTTGTAAGTGTCTTTTAAGTAGGGAGACTGACCGTGTCAGTTGCCCAACTTGAAGGCTGCCCTGAATATTGAATTTTAAGTATCAAGACCAGCCACATCCTGGAGGAATCTGAATAAGTCGGTGACCCCACTTTTAAGAGGCTCATATGGTTTTAGGTGATAATGGCATCTTTCAAAAGTTTTTATTTTATTCAAGTTTTATTAAATATCACCATGGGCATGGTGTGAGTTCCGTGGGCTTTCCTGCTTGACACCTGCTATTCCTGATATAAGCATCAGGGCTCAGTTCTCACCAGAGGCTCCACCCCGCCCCATTGCCAAGACTTTGTCCATCATCTCAACCACCAAGGATCACAGGATTAGAGAAGTTGGGTCAGGAGCTAATACTTCATGGAACGCAATCGCTTTTGGAAACAACATCTGAAATCACAGAGCCTTCTGGCAGTCTTTTTTCTGTGGCATTGCCCATTTTGTAATTCTCATTGAAAACTCATTTAGACTCAAAAGAATAAATCAAAGCAGCTGAAAAGGAGCTCAGTTATAAGGATTCAATCAATGTAATTATCCTTCTTCTCCATGAAGCAGATCTGTGAGGCTTGAGGGTTGTCAGGTGGGATTTGAAATCTTTGCTGCCTGTGAGGGCTGTGCTCATTTCAGGATAAGCTCTCTCCATGGTTCTGGGTAAACAAGTCATTTGCAAACAGTGACCAAGATGAGCTGCGGGGTTATAGTTATCATTTTCCTTCCAACTATCTAGGTAATGGCAACCTGACTGAACAATTGAAAGCCAATGTTATCTGGTAATTGTACACTTAAAATTCAAAACTAGCATATTAAATCTGCATTAATAAAATAGTGTCATATAAATGTTATAAAAATTCCCTATAATTGATGCAACGATAACTTATGTTATGGGATGAAAGCTGAGGATTTACCCTGTTATCACTTCCCATTGTTCATTGATTTGCTGGAGTGGGCGCCAGTAACGTCTCCATTCGTTGGGAATGAGGTCCATTATTGTTACTGGTTTTGACATATCAAATACACCACGGGTAGCTTGCCAGGCTCTGCCGTGACACTCGGTTCCCTATTAGCCTGTACTATAAACCAGGTATTGTCTTTCTGTGTTCTTACTTTATCCCTGTCACCTTTCACCCACCTCCCACCTTACCTAACAGAGGCACCAGTTGAGAGACTTTTGCCCACTAGTCTCATTACTTCTTAGCATCCTCTTCTGTGGCACCTTTGAGTATCTCTATAATTTTCCTGGGAAACTTGATTTTTGGTATAGACCACCTTGCCCTGCTGTGCCAGCGCCTCTCAGAAAAAATGGAAGATTGGCTTTGCATGTAGAAGAAGAATGGAACCCAGAAATAGGTTCTACAATACATACAAATACAAGAGCTGGGTACAGTGAAAGGGTTCAAATGCAGCAAATCTTTTCTTTGGGGCCACAGCCAGTAGTGCTCAGGGCTTGATCCTGGCTCTGCAGTCAAGGGTCACTCTGGTGGGGATCTGGGAACCATATGCAGTGCTGGGGATCAAACCCAGGTTGATCCAGTCCAGTCCAGTGCCTTCTCTTTCTCTCTCTCTCTCTCTCTCTCTCTCTCTCTCTCTCTCTCTCTCTCTCCCAATTATAACAGTTCTATCCTAAAGGCTAGCATTTAGGAAAAATACACCGTACCCTATTCCCGTCACAAAAAATAGAGGCAAAGCAGGAGGTGGAGAGAGAGGGCTTTGGGGGAAGAGAATAGTGTCATAAAAAGTTTTTATGAGAAATGTTTCCGTTCTAATATATCTGAAGCTGCTAAGTTTCTATCAGCAATGACCCAAAGATGGATTCTGAAAAGCCTGAGGTAACTTAAGTAAACATTCTTGGGTTGGAGAAATGTTAGTGGATAAGGTACTTGCCTTGCATGCCGCTTATCCCTGATTTGATCCCTGGCACCCCATATGGTACTCTGAGCCAGCGAAAAGTGATCATAGAGTGTAGTTCCAGGAGTAAGTTCTGAGTACTCCTGGGTGTCACCCAAACTCACTATGCCCCCTCCCCTGAAAGAATATGGCCACGTTGTTTTTTAAATTTGTATTATACAAGCGAGATATACAATTACAAAGATGTTCATAATTGGGTCTCCGTCATAAAGTGTTCCAGCACCCATCCCTCCACCAGTGCCCCATTCCCATCACCAATGTCCCCACACTCCCCTCACACCCACCCCAGCCTGCCCCTATAGCAGGCACCTTTTCTTTCTTTCTCTCTCTCTATCTGTCTCTGTCTCTGTATTTCTCTCTCTCTCTTCTCTTACACATTGTGGCTTGCCCTACAAATATTTACAGCTTACGATGTAAATTTCTATATGTAGAATATGACCACTTAAGCATACTTTATATTTGCACCTGCCAAGTCTCTGGATGATTCTTTCTAAGCTATACAAATTTATCTCCTTCTGGTGAGAAAAATGTGCTCAGGTCTTACTGAAGTATTTGGAAACTCAGGTCCATTTCTTGTAGTGAACAAAGCAGAATGTTGTACATAAGGTTAGAGATCACATACAAAAGTAAATAAATTATTTCAAGTGAGATTATGATGTACTACTAAGAATATATGGTATTTTAATACCTAGCTCAAATGTTGTCACATTTCTCAGCTTTTACAGTTATGTTTATTACTGATCTGAAGTCAGTGGTTATTCAGTAATTATTTCATTATGTCTTTTGTTGTGTAACTTAATTTACCCACAAGTACAGCTCTTTTCCTGTTATCAGCAACTGACTTTACTAGTAATTTACCCTTAAATTAAACTTGTAATTTATCCTTAAACAGTTATAGGAACTTCTCAAGAAACAGTGTATAATACAGAGTCAGTACTCTAACATGTTTATTAAATATGACAACCTTATTAATTAGCAGTCATATACTGCATTTTCTCCACAGAATGCAAGGCACTGATTCTCTAATACAAATGCAATCTGGTTCCATCTGTATTTTTTTAGAATCAAGTGAGACCAGAAGTGTTCAGTGTCACGCTCAGACTGACACCTAAAATGTGTGAGATTTCAGTAATATGGCAAAATGTGTCATGCCAAGACAGTGGTGAGTGAAGCAGTCAAGTTTTATTAATAATTTGTGGAGTTCTATGACACTTATTAGGGAGATGATTGATAAACCATATTAAACTGTTGTATAAGTGATTGAGATTTGAGGAGTTTTGTTATCATTGCATTTCCTATCTTTACTCACAATGGGCTAGAAACAATTTCATTTCACTAAATTTAGGCATCAGATTGGAAGCAGTCTGCTGTTGGGGAAAATTATTCTATTAGGAGTTAGAAAAATACAATGAGTATTTTCATGCATAGGCGCTTGTATTTTAATCACTGACACACTTAGAGTTTTTACTTCCTTTGTGGGAAAGATTAAGGCATTAAATCAGAATGATGAATGTGAAGGCCTATGTACTACGAATGCATGAATTTGAAGAAATGATAACCATCTTTTTAATTAATTGATGAAATTTATGAGACTACTGTTGCATAGAAGATGGGATCTAAAAAGGTCAATGTTTACTATAAATATCTAGAGTGGGTTCTCATTTACACTTTATCCAAGTGTTTGATAGCACCTAACGTGAATAGTTAACTTCAAAAAAAAAAAAACAATTCACTTGCAGAACAAAATGGTTTCAATATCATTCTATCTGCTTGTCCTAATTATTTGGTTATTAAAAAAAAGACTCTGATTGCTATTCCCAGTCACCTAGGAGAATTGTAATTTAGGAAAGTGGAACTTTTAAAAGTCCACTACTTTTACCCTGCACAGGCGAATCATCAGAAGGGGCATGTTAGAAATCTAAGAGAATGAGATTGTGGGTTTAACTCTGTGAGCACATTTAACAAGGCAGTTTATCATGCAAGCAAATGATGCGGCTCACCCATGATTTCAAGGCTGTCAAAAGTCCATTAAATGCAACTGAGTTCTGCCATGCTTTCTGGATGTTTCAAGGTGTTTACACCAGATATAGCTCAGATTAGGGCAACTCTTTAAGCAGGAAACTGCTTGCCACAGGCTTTATTCAAGTAAAAGATTCAGGACTCTGTAGACGTTGCTTTTATGGGAAAAGGCTCGGCACCAAGTAATACTCAGGTTTTTGCTATCACAGAGGTCTTTGAGTTGTTCTTTAAAAGATAACAATGCAAGGTCAGCAGAATAGCCCTCCACTTTTTGGGTGTAGAAATGTTTTTGGACTGATAACGCAACCTTGTAACTTCTAATACTAGAGTTGAGTTTTCTGGTTCCCAATTTGTCTGCTTGCCTGAATTACCCTATTGCCCATGAGTTTGTGAAGCATCCTCTCTGACTGTAGTAGTACAATCAACAGCCACCACATGGCCTTAGCTTCAGGAGGAAACCAAGAGCTCAGGTCCCAGGCCTCTCAGTCCTGAGCTGTTGCGAAATTTAAGCACAGAAACCATTGCTCAGCCCAGCAGCTTTCACTACCTTCTGAGAATCTTCAATAAATCTGTGGTAGTGGTGGGAGGGTGGGCCAGGGTGTAGGACAATTTGTGATACAAAAAGACAGGGGCCGGGGCCTCAGCTGACCATGGAACCCCCGAGGAGGGCAGGATGGGCTTTGGGGTGGGCCCGGCCGCCTCCGGGGGGTCCCGAAGCAGCCGGATGGGGACTCGGCCCATCACACTAGCCACCATTTTCGTTGTCCGGACGCTTGGGAAACTGCCCCACGACCAGAGGACCAGCAAAACCAGTTCGAGCCCAGGTAGGCGGCTCCAAGAGGCGGGAAGCACTGGGAAGTCGCCAGATGGAGGCGTGGTCACCCCTTCCCCCTCCATCGTGTCGAGCCTGGTTTCCCCCCCCAGGAGCGCGCGCGGGCCAGCATCCAGAGTCTTGCAGACGGCTCGGGAGGCGGGAGCCTGGCTCGCGCCGGGCCTCAGCTGACCATGGAACCCCGAGGAGGGCAGATGGGCTTTGGGAGTGGGCCCGTCGCCTCCGGGGGGTCCCGGAAGCAGCCGGATGGGACTCATCCATCACACTAGCCACCATTTTCGTTGTCCGGACGCTGGGAAACTGCCCCACGACCAGAGGACCAGCAAAACCAGTTTGAGCCCAGGTCGCGCGGCCGCTTGCGGCCGCCTGGCCACTAGGGTGGTGAAACAATGATGTTTTTTGGTACACTGCATTCCGCGAACAGCAGGAGGGTTTGCTGGGAGGGAGATATACAGAGGAAGGAGATGACATATAGAGCCCGCCGGTGGTTGGGATTCGGGAGGGGGAGGGAGACGGGACGTTGGTGATGGGAGATGGGTTCGGGTGGAGGGTGCATGTTGGAACCCTGTGGAGCCAGGACTCTACATGAGCATCTTTCAATTAAAAAAAGGAGAAAAGGTGGAATCTACCACGGGCATGTGGGAATCTGTGGTTAGGTGGGACAGAGAGGGGAGCAGTATGCTGATGTTTGTCAACGGTGATGATGCCAGCCTGGAACTGAGCATTGAATATAGGAGAAAAGATGTGCATGATGATCTCTGGATGTATGTATTGCAATCCACGATGTGTAGAAGAGAGAAGGAAGGAGAGAGAGAGAAGAGATAAAGAACTTGCCATGGAGGCGGAAGGGGGAGGGAATTGGGGACGTTGGTGGTGGGAGAGATGGGCACTGGTGGAGGGATGGGTGCTGGAGGACTGTGTGACTGAAACCCAAACATGAGCATCTTTGTAATTGTATATCACATGTTGGTGCAATAAAATATTAAAAAAAAAAAAAGACAGGGGCCGGAGCGATAGCCCAGCGGGTAGGGTGTTTGCCTGGAATGCGGCTGGCCCGTGCTGGCTAGGGTTTGATCCACGGCATCCCATATGGTCCCCTGAGCACCACCAGGAGTGATTCCTGAGTGCAGAGCCAGGAGAAACCCCTGAGCATTGCTGGGTGTGACCCAAAAAAGCAAAGAAAAAAAAAAAGACAGTGACATTGTAAGATTCTGGTTGCACCAGAATTTCTTTCATAAGGAGGACACTTAATTTTATTCCGGGGCAGCTTTTAGTAAAGCTGCTCCCAACACAATTCTGTGACTTTGAGGAAAGCTTTTTGATAGTGGACATTGCGTCTTGGCCCCCTAATTATGGAGTATCTCTGGACTAATGAAATAGAGCTATCTGCGTGGCCACATTCCCACCATTCAGAACTTTCTTGCTCAAATGGAAGAGTGTGGGGTTAATAAAATTTCTCAAGTAAAATCAAGTATATTCAGGAGACAGTCATCCAATGAAACTCATCCAATAGGCAAGTGACCTGTTGAGCTTTCTAGAAATATTCAGATTTGATTTTCAAACTCAAATACACAGGATATAGTATGACAAGTGATAAGAAAAAGACTCAAAGAAACGGTGAAGTGGCAGAGAATCCACACTCTGTATGTCCCACTGAGCCACACCTACTGAAGAGGGCACAGGGAGATCACTCATCTTGGTGCTTTTTAGCACCTAGCTCTGTAGAAGTGCATGCTCTAAGAACAACTCTGTAGAGTTGGAACTCTTATAGATTCCATTCTGCGTGGGAAAGGGCAGCCACCATGTCCTGGGGTTCTGGAGAGTCATTGAGGCTCCATTCATGCTTGCTTTTGACTTCAGGGAAGTTTACTGGTTTGCTTGTTCCTATAGGCAACAATACAGTTTTCCCTAATGTGCTGAGGAAATTTTGAATTGTTATTGTTGTAGTGATATTTCTTTTAAGTGACTTTGGAGATATCAACAACAGAACTTTAAAAGAAAATTCAATCATGTGCTTTAAACTACAAGAAGATAAATAAATTCAAGAGAGTTCAAATAAAAAAAAAAAAACAGTTGAACTCAACCTTTGAATGCTCCAGACATTTGTGTAAAGATGTTGGGAAAAGAATTCAACAGCTTTTCTGAAGCACCGGGAATAGAGTTCCAAAATGGGAGCTGGAGCCTTCTGGGCCTCTGGAGAGCTCTGTGTGGCCAACCATGAAATGAACAAATATTTGAGGGGTCAGTGTGGAAGAGAAAAATTATTATGACTTTCTTTAAAAGAAGCTTTTCTACAAAAAATTTTATTTTGTGTGTTGGAAAGCCAGAAATTAGAAAAAAATATTTTTTTCTAAGAAGAATCCTAATTTGCATTTAGTGAGAGGAGCAAATAAGAATACTGACTTCTAAGTGAGATGGTAGGAGTGGAAGGGAGGGAGTCAGGTAATCTGGTAATCTAGTTGGTCATTTAAATCTAGCCCATGAAAAAGCATCGTCGTCAAGAAAGGCAGTGGGACGGCTGGGGGTGGGATTTAGTAGGAAAAAAGGGGGGGGGGGGGGGGAAATTGGGAAAAATCAAAAGCAGCCCCCAGCCTCTAGGCCCAGACGAATGCACAATTGCAGAGATTTTCCCAGTGCACAGGGCTGTGGTTGGAGACATAGGAAAGTCAAGGAGATAGGGCACAGCTGAAGACAGCAAAGGGACACTGGTTACAGAGATTGAGCACCATTCCATACTAGGAACATGTACACTGGAAGAGAATGGGAGGGCCAAGACAAGGTGTCATAGAAAGGGAAGTGTAACAGCACAGAACAGGACATTATAATCTAGGCCAGCCACCAGGACACAGCTACAGCTCCAAGTGATGTTAAAATAAATATATATATATATTGCTTTTTGGGTCACACCCAGTGCGATGCTCAGGGGTTACTCCTGGCTCTGCACTCAGGAATTACTCCTGGTGGTGCTCAGGGGACCATATGGGATGCCGGGATCGAACCCAGGCCGGCACAGGCCAGCCATGTGCAAGGCAAACACGCCTACCCGCTGGGCTATCGCTCCAGCCCCGATGTTGTATATTTGTAAAGAGAGAAGCCTGAGTATAGGAGAGGCACCTGGGCCCATCTATTTAAATGCTGCAATAAATTCTAAATTTTAAAGCATCTGAATTTTGTAGACAAATTCTTCATACAATACTCAAGAACCCAGGAGCTAAGGAATAAGCCCACTTTTGTGTTAGCATCAAGATATAACTGAAAAAAAGCTCAAGAGAAAAAATCTTTAATTCTTTGGGGAGCAGTACTAAGTGTAAGTGCTTCCTGCACAGGCCAGAAGGAGGCCAAGGCAGAGAGGAGCCCTCAGGCACAGAGGTCTGATTTTGGAGATTCAGTCAGTGTGGCAGGAGGGGAAGGAAAAAGCTGTAGAAAGTGTCCTTGAATCATCCACTCCTTTGGCCTCTTCTTCCTCAGCTGCTTACCACAGAGTGATTTTCTTAGATGCTTTAGGGGCAAGAAGAAGACGCCTCAAGGATCTGGTCAACTTAGCGGATCACCTTCTCTGTCCCTCCTATCTCGTCCCCTCCTTCTCTCTCCGTCTCCATTTCAGAACCCTTGGTCCTTCCTCTGAAAATACTCTGAGGATAGCAAAAGCATAAGTGACCTGCTCATCAGGTTTGGGGATGCTGCCTCTTTCCTGGGAGGTTAAGTCTCTAGGAACATAAGATGTGGTGCATAGCTGAAGGAAACATAAAAAGTGGAAGGAAAACCAGACCGATGCTATGGTGTTCCAGGGAGGCGTCTACTGGAGTTGTGTGGAGATCTGGGTTGTGTATCTGTTGACAAGATTCTGACCCTGATGCTGGCCAGAACCTCACTTGCTCTGCTTACCGACTCTGAGAGGGGTTTTAATCCCACCCAACAGAGCTGCCTCCTGAGGTTCCAGGTGCACAACCTTTCCTGAAACTCACTTTTAAGGAAACAATCACTCCCCCACCCCTTTCTGGCAGGCAGCTATTTAGGGAGAACAAATGAGCCATTCCAGGTTCATCTGGTGAGCCATAAACCTGAGTATTGCTTAATTGCTCACTCTCAAAATAGCAGACAGTGCTGGGAGAGGCAAATTTGAGTCAGTGCACTGTAAGAGTAAAAGGCCTTTGGGGGCTTAGCTGTTTAGAGGCCGTGAACAACAGCCCTCGCAGGAAGTGGTCAAAGTCTTGATCCCTCAATGAATAGAGGCTCTGAGGGTAGAACCCAGCGAGGCTTCCACAAGACAAGGAAAGCGGAGCTCTCAGTCACACTCAGCGTCACCTCAGACACAGGAGAACAGCACACCTTGTTTTGTTTCTCTGTTAAGCATCATCTGTTTTCACCCCGGAGACCATGTTAAATAAGAGTGTTGCGCCAGAAGTTATCTAAACAGAGTTGCACACGGCCACAGGTAAGGCAAAGACAGATGTGATGCTCAGGGTCAGATGTCCACCCCAGCTCATACCCTGTGACGATTGCTTTTCTCCTTCAGATACACCAAACAGGTGACAGTGACCCATTCCATATATGTCATACTAAGAATTTTGACTTGTCAAATTCCATTTTCGTTTTACTCTGCTGCAGTGCCAACATAGTCCTGGTGAAGGATATGTACGCAAGGAGAAGAAGCAGGTACCTGGATGCTACTAGACTGTCCTTTATTCCTAGGAGTCACTGTCACTGTCTTTCTGTTCATCATCGATTTACTCGAGCGGGCACCAGTAACATCTCCATATGACCTGTCTCATGCAAGTAGAGCCCAAGGGCACCTGCTTGCTCCAGGAACATAAAGAGCCTCAAACCATTCCATCAGATCATGGGAATGAGGTCTATAATTGTTAATGGTATCTGGCATATCAAACACGACACGGGTATCTTGCCAAGCTCTGCCCTGCTGGTAGCATACTCTTGTAGTCATCTCAAAATCCAGCATTTATTGATGGCCGCTCGTAATAGGCCACGTGAGCCGGGCCGTGATAGGTTGGTCTGCTGGGTGGAGTTCTGATGAGGGGGAAGACCGGATGTGGAAAATGGAGGTCCTCATGGAGTGGGGGGTCGTCTGGCTTGTTGTGAGGCTCTGCTGGGGTGGCGGGCCAGGGCTAGAACCTGCCACCTCTCCCGGGCACCTCATGAGCAGCTGGGCACAGTGAGAGCCAGTAGCAGCTCTGCCCCATGTCTGTCTCTGGATCAGCAAACCTGGGCCGGATGAAAAAGACTGCAGCAGGGTGGATGTCGATGAGCCGGGCTGTGATAGGCTGGTCTGCTGGGGGAGTTCTGAGGAGGGGGAATTCCTAGGAGACAAAGAAAAAACAGTTCTGGGGGGTTAGGGTTGGAGCCACACTACGGTCCGTGGCTTCCTCCTGGCTCTGTGCTCTGAACCACACGTCTTTGGACTCTCATCTCTGCAGCCCAAGAGTTCTCACCCTTAAGACTGAAGGGAAACACCCAACGCTGGCATTATGTCCAGGCTCCTGAAGGTCAGCAATTCCCCTGGTTTGCATTCTGTGGAATCCCCTCAGCAGGATGGAAACGGAAATGTCTCCCATGGTCATACACACAGAATGCAAGTGTGGGGACCCGCCCAAAAGGATGCAGCCACATTTACCTTCTAAGGGAAAGACTCACAAGCCGCTAAAGACTGGAGGATAGACCAGAGACTAGAATTTTCTAATCTGAACTAATCCCTCAGGGCATACAGCAGTTGATACATCAAAGGCTTAATATTTGATACATCAAAGACCTTCTCGGTTACTCTATTGCAGATTCATAAACTATGCTAATGAATGTCAGCGCTCTGTAGCTCTGTTAAATCAGGACCTTTTTTGCTGGCTTGGGATAAACTTTTCATAACGTCATTTGATGGAATAGGCATCTGTCTGTGTGCTCTGGTTTAAGATTATCCAAGGGATCCAATTGTTTCCAGACACCTTCCAGGCCAGCTTAACACTTCCACATTGGCAAATCTTAGTTGAAGGATCTGAAAATCCCCTTAAAAACATGTTAATAGGTAAAGCACCTTTGCCATGCCGGGTAGGTTCATGTATCTAATTAGCTCACATCCCTTCAGGGGTATTGGTGAGTTTGTACCCACAAAGTTATCATTTGATGAGGCTTGCTTAGACTGAAAATATTCATTACTTGGGGTATTGGTACAGAGTTAGGGGAAGCTTTTAAAGAGAGAAGACTAATAGGTGACAAGAGGATATGAGATCACTGGGAGAAGACAAATCCCTAGCTGCATTATCAAGATTTATAAAAAAAAATCACACTATTGAATTATTATATAAATTATTTATATAAAGCTTCAGGTACTCAGAATTATAAATCAAGGTCAGGGTATACTATATTGTGGTCATGAACATATTTATCTGTCCCTCCATTTCTCCCTTCTTTCTTTGAATATTTCAGTTTTCCCTACCTCAGTAATGTAACCTGCACTAAATTCCTGTCACTATTTAGAAAACACACACTCACCACACATACCAAACACACACATACAACACCCCAAATGTCTATTCTTCATAAACTTTAATCATAACTTTCCTTCCACCTAAAAGCGCTTCTCACCATATTCTCAGGTGTCATAAAGCAAAATTTTTTGATTCAAGGTTCAGTCTGTGGAAAGCAAGGACAGACAGGTAGAAAACACTTCACATTTGTCTTTCATAGTAGGGTCTATAGTGGTTTGGGCTACCGTCACTTAGTTAATGGGGTCTCTGTCCTGGCGGTACTGAATAGTGTAACTACTTGTACAATAATAATTTCTCTTTATCTATATTTATATTTATAACTTTATTTATAAAGTTAATTTATATAGTTTTTCTTTTTTGGGTCACACCCGGCAATGCTCAGGGGTTACTCCTGGTTCTGCCCTCAGGAATTACTCCTGGCAGTGCTCGGGGGACCATATGGGATGCCAGGGATCGAACCCGAGCCAGCACGGCCGGCTGCATGCAAGGCAAACGCCCTACCTGCTGGACTATTGCTCCAGCCCCCAAAAGTTAATTTATATATCCAACTATCTGAATGTGACTTAATGAAATGAGCTGAAAATACTGAAATTCATGAACAGAGGGTTAGTACAGGGCTATAGTGCTTGTCTTGTATGTGGCAGACCCTGGTTCAATCTGCAGCCACATGAGCCCCTGAGAACTGTGGGGTCCCTGGGCCTTTTGACTAACCCTTGGATGAGCCCCACTTCCAAAAATAGAAACAGGGGCCCGAGTAGTAGTCCAGCAGGTAGGGGATTTGCCTTGCATGCGGCCCGGCCTGTTCTATCCCCTGAGATCTGGTCCCCAAGCACCACCAAGAGTAATTCCAGAGTAAAGAGCCAGGAGTAACCCCTGAGCATTGCTGGTGTGACCCAAAAAAGGAAAAAATAAAAGAAAAGAAAGAAAGAAACAGGCAAACAACGCACAACTGACATCTTATCACCTGATGTTTTGGGAAACAAAGGAAATGCCCTCAACAGTGCCCTTCTGGTATGGCTTGACAACACTTAGGGACCCCAAGTTCATATATTTAAACATATTTAAATTTTTATTCAGACACCTTGATTTTCAATAGTGATACGAATATTGTTTTAGGCATATACTGTGGCTACCCCCCCACATGTCTGATTTCAATATAAATCGTAAATGAGTGGAAAGATGATCCATTGACTTCCCAGCTATGCCATTACGCTTAATCTGCTTCTGGTAGAAAGCACAGGTTGATTTTAATTGAGAAAAGGATAAAGGAAGAGACCACTGCTTGCTGCCTGCATCTCCCCAGTATTGATCTTAAATCTGCTCTTCTTATCTGCTAAGGGACCACTATCACTTCAACCACATGAAGGTTGTTCCTTGCAATATCACTTATATTTCAGGCATTGATTTCAATGCCTGATTGAATCTGCTTCAAGCTGCTTCAAAATTTTCTTGCAACTATGCACATAATCTTCCCTTGAGAAAAGTAACCTACATTTAAGATACACAGTTGTGCACAGGCAGAGAAGGCTTTGTTTTGTTTATTTGAAATTTACATAAAAAATACAACTGCCTGATTCTAATATAACATCACTGCCCTCATCTCCTTAATTAGCCTAAAACAATGTCTCCTAAAGGTTTACTTTTAAAATGAAAAGGTGGAATCTACCACAAACATGTAGGAGTCAGAGGTTAGATAAGACAGAGAATGGAGCAGTGTGCTAATAATTGTCGAAAGTGATAATACCTACCTAGAACTGAGCATTGAAAATAGGCAAAAAGATGCACATGATAACCTCTAAGTGTATGTATTGCAATCCACAATTTGTAAGATAAGGAAGAGAGAAAGAGAGAGCAGAGAAAGTGAAAGAGAGAAAAGAGATAAAGAGCCTGCCATAGAGGCTGGCTAGGGGACGGGGAGGGAATTGGGGACATTGGTGGTGGGAAAATGGGCACTGGTGGAGGGATGAGTGCTGGAACACTGTATGACTGAAACCCAAACACGAACATCTTTGCAATTGTATATCTCACGGTGGTATAATAAAATATTAAAAATAAAATAAAATGCGAATATGGGAGCCGGAGCAATAGCACAGCAGGTAGGCATTTGCCTTGTAGGCCGCCAACCTGGGTTTGATCATTGACATCCCATATGGTCTCCGAAGCACCACCAGGAGTAATTCCTGAGTGCAGGAGTAACCCTTGAGCATTGCTGGGGTGTGGCCCAAAGCAAAATAAATGAATAAATGAAATGCAAATGTGGGCTTGCTCTTCATGTCCGTGCTATCCCTTGGCAAGGCCTCTGCTTGCTTGTGTCTATGTACCTCTTCCACCTATTCCACTCTGGAGAAGCTCATATTCTCTCTTTAACGTGCATTTGTTCTCTTTCTCTCCCTCGTGTCTTTCTAAGCAGGTTTCAGACAATAAAATCTAGCTTGCTTCACCAAAACAAAAATGTTACCTTGGGAGAGAAACTTGTCACTTGTCTTCCCATTGTTCATCGATTTGCTCAAGTGGGCACCAGTAACGTCTCCATTCGTTGGGATTGAGGTACATTATTATTACTGTTTTGGGCATATCGAATACACCACGGGTAGCTTGCCAAGCTCTGCCATGGCTCTGGGTTCATCCCAGGGGGCCCAGTCTATTTCTATGTCAGACCATCAGCCATCCAGGGCCCACGGGACAGAGCCCTGGGTGCAGACAAGCCTGTCTCCTGTCTGCCACCTGCCTAAGCAGCTGGGCACCACAGTCACACCAGAAACACCTCGAGGGGCAGAGAAAATGGACAAATATCTCTGGGAGAGAAAATGGACAAATTATTCAATAGCAAGAACTAGTTCTATTTTGAATTAGTAAAGCATCTTCTATATCTGATTCTTTTATGCATTTGAGTCAGGTTTTGTAACTTTATAGACATAGATAAATTTACCCATTTGAACTATAGATACCAACCAGCCCTTGTGCCATGTAAGCTCATCTACTGACCATGATACAGAAACTCATAAGTGAATCTTGAAGGAGATCAAAAACAGAGTCTGGGAAGCCTATTGCTCTCACACGCCAAAATTGCAACCATGCCCCTGGATGGACCCAATGCCGGACCGAGTCTAACCCAAAAAATTAATGTGCTGAAAATTTCAGATATGCAGGCTTTGTTACTCAAGTCTTCAGACTTTAGCAGAGTCGGGACGGGCTGCCTCTCCCCCATCTCCCTGTATTTTGGGGAAGCCCTGGCAGTCACGCACACATCCCCAAACCACCACCCAGTTAAAAATTTAACTACGGCTATACCATCCTCTTAGAATTCTGAACTTGCAGGAGCACACAAGATCTCAAAACCCACAACACTGATAAACCAGTAGTAGCATGCTAGATTCGATGAGATGTAACATAAATACTCAACTAACAAAACATAAACACAGAAGGTTTACCTGTAATGACATTTTAAAAATCTCTTTTCTAAAACAGTATATTTTTATTGAGTCACCATGTGACATACCATTACAAAGCTGTTCACCAGTGCATATTACCCAGCACTAATGTCCCCAGTTTCTCTCCCACCACCTATACCAACATGCCTCTATGCCAGACACTTTTTTAATTACTATTTTATTATTTCACACCAAAAAAGGCTGGCACATATCCAAAAGAGGAACCTCCACACCATGAGGGCAGCCATTTTCAACATCTGAACTCCACAGCTTGCCAGAGCTCCACCCAAGAGAAAAACTGATCTCTCCCCCGTTGAGAGCCTACTACTTAGAGTATACCACCTGCATGGCAGAGCCTGGCAAGCTACCTGCGTATTTGACAAAACCAGTAACAATTATAGACCTCATTCCCATGACCTGAACGAATGGTTTGAGGCTCTTCATGTTCCTGGAGTGAGCAGATGCCCTTTGGCTATACTAGCACATGACAGGAAATATAGATATATTACTGGAGATATTACTGGTTCTTCAAGCAAATCGATGAACAATGTGAAGACAAGTGATACAAGTGATTTTATTATACCACTGTGAGATATACAATTACAAAGTTGTTCATGTTTGGCACTGGTGGAGAGATGGGTCCTGAAACACTGTATGACTGAAACCCAAATATGAACACTTTTGTAACTGATATCTCATAGTGGTATAATAAAAAAATTTTTAAAAAGATGTTCATGTTTGGGTTTCGGTCATACAGTTTTCCAGCACCCTTCATTCCACTAGTACAAATTTCCCACCTCTGATATCCCCAGATTCCCCCCCCACTTCCTCTTTCCTCTTTCTTTTTCTTCTTCTTCTTCTCTTCTTCTCCTCCTCCTCCTTATCTTCTTGTTCTTATCTTCTTCCTCCTCTAACTCCTCCCTCATTATTCTTCCTCTTCTTCTCTTTCTCTCTATCTCTCTCCCTTCTCTTACACATTGTGGCTTGCAATACATACATTTAGTGGTTATCATGTATATCCTTTTGCTACATTGAATGCTCAGTTCTAATCTGGCATTACCATTTCCAACAAGTATTAGCACAGTGATCCCTTCTTCTGTCTTACCTAGCCTCCGACTCACCCAGACTTGTGGTAGATTCCAATCATTGACAAGTCCTCTTTGTCCATGTGGTGTTGCCTGGTTTTGTATATTGGCCTCATACTATTTTTTTTTCCCACAAATGAACGCAGTCATCCTATATCTGTCCTTTTTCTTTTGAGTAATTTCACTCAGCATGATACTCTCCATGTCCATCCATTTATAGGTAAATTTCATAACTTTGTTTAAGGAATGGAACTTCTAATAGGATCCACTAGGTACTTATTTTGAAACCTTATACCTGATCTAATGACAACCATGGAAGGAATCCATGAAGAAAAATGTCTCTGTGATGGTGATCCTAGATATAAGAAAATTTTAATTCATGCTTCCCTTAAATATAAAATTCTTTTTGATATAATGTAAACCATTCTCTTTTCAAAAATCTGGGCATACCAAAACAATATTTATAGTGCCAGTTTGTAGAACAATTAATTATAGTCTTCATATACTTGCTTGTTAATTGAACATTGAAATTGAAAAGCATTTCCATAATTAATCTCATGCTATTTTCTAATTATAAACTTGATAGAGCAAAACTGATACACTTCCAAAGCAATGGAAGTAAAGTCTTGTGTGAAGAATAGGCTATTTTCTTAAACAATGCAGGTAGCTGCCTGATAACTATCTAGCTGTCCAAAATCCTGTGACAGCCGGTGTCAAGGGTAAGAACATTTCATGCTCATCTTTGAGCAGGTTAAAAAAGGAATGGAATTATGTAAGAGAGAAAACTTCACTGTAATTAGATATATTATAAAGTTATTTTGAAGCACTCTGCCTGAATAGCATGATGAGTGCAATAGAATCCTCAATGTTAAATTAACAATAGACCAGACAAGATGCCAAAGTTTTAATAATAGACAAAGTAAATATTGGGAACTCTTTGTATTTGGAAGAATACCATGATGCCATGACAGTCACCTGCTTTTACTAGATGGATATGCATCCTTTGATTTGACCCGAATGAACCACAACAATTCTATGTTTTATTTAATTTTCCAGTGTAAGGCTCGCTGAAAGCCCCTAACTCCTAGAAAAAGGAGAGGGAGTGAAGGGTTGCCTAATTACCATTAAATCATCGCTCTCACTTATTAGGAAACAAATTGGATTAGTGCATTTTATCCCAGTCTTGGAGATGGGCTGGCCTTCAGGACAATTGGACTCTGAATTTGTGAAATGAGACAAGTAATTGAGACAATGTACAAAACATGGGATATTATTGAAGCCACAGCATTAAACCTCTGCCTGTGTCCTTGGAGAATTATATAGTCAATTCAGAAACTACTGGAAAGTGGTCATTTGGAGATACCCAATTCCACTTTCAGAAAGTGGTGAGCCTTGCATTTAACAATCAAGAGTGGATATCAATGGATATCAGGCTTCAGGCTAAAAGCTCTCAATGGTATCCCACCTCCTGGTAAGCTGGATACAGGGACAGAGTCTATGGATGCAGAAGACGGATTCCAGTTTGGACTGATTACTGCAGTTGACCTTGTACAATGTGGCCTAAACTTTCTGGATCTTCTCAGATGTTGATATATTTCCTATCTTTGGATTCTGACCTCAGATTCAGTTGAATGTGGACATTAGATGCAGAAGATGCATCTGGATATAAAGGACGACCTGTAAGAGATTTGAGCCTGTTCAACTTTTGGTGTGGAGGTGAACCCTGAATATCTACCTTACCATTAAAGAGATAAAACTTTAGCTAAGTTTTGGAGAGCGAGAAGTCATGGTTACATTTTTTACTGCACAGGGGAGATTGCTACCCTAAACCTCATGTTTTTCAAGGACTCTTTGGACTCTGAGCACCTGATTTTACCATTGGAAACCCCAATTTTTCTTTTGTCACTACGAGGTATAAAATTAGTTGTGTCAAGACCTCTCTAATATTGATTCTTTGTTTGCTCAAAGGTATAGGAAAACCAGTATGAGATATAGCACTGGAGAAATGGAAAAGATGCTGCCACCACCAGCTATTTATATCCTTTCCTCTTAAACTATTTTATTTATTCATTTTCTGTGGATGACATCTGGCTGCGCAGAGCTTACTCCAGGCTCTGTGCTCAGGGATTACTCCTGGTGGTACTAAAGGGACTATCTGCAGTGTTGAGGTTGAAACCAGGGCCCATCACATGCAAGGCTAGTAGTGCTAACCCCTTCCCTATCTCTCAGATGCCACTTACACTTCTGAAACCCAATCATGAACAGCTATGTCTATCTCACAGTGATGTATAAAACTTTTTTAAAAAGTCTCATGTACCTTGACAATGGGTTGAATTTTATGCTTCCTCTGCAAATTCTTGTGCTGAAGTCCAAACCATCAGAATCCCAGAGAACAACTTCATTTGGGAAAGATGTCATTGCAGATGAGTTTAGCTGAGATGAGTTTAGACTGGAATTGGGTGGACTCCTAGATGCAAAATTATTTATTTCTCCATTTAAGTGGAAAATACTGTATATAAAATAAAGCAGCCACAAAGTAATGATGCAATGTGAGTATGGAAACTATGTGTTTATATACAATCCAAGGATCTGCTGGTAGATGGGAAAGAGGCCTGGACGACTATGACAATGATAGCTGGAAATGATCATCTGGACAAGACCTGGGTGCTGAAAGGAGGTACAGAGATATACATGATAACCTTTCAGTACCTGTATTTCAAACCATAATGCCGAAAAGCGAAGAGAGAGAGTGAGAGAAGGAGACACGTGATTGCTGTAGAGGCAGATGAGCAGGGTGGGGGGTTGGTGGGGGGAAACTAGGGATATTGGTGGCTGAAAATGTATATTGGTGAAGGGACAGGCTTTGAAACATTGTATGACTGAAACCCAATGATGAACACTTTTTTACTGTGATCTCAAGATTAAGTTCTGTAGTTTGATAACTTTCTTGGAGACTCGCAGCTGGGGCGGTTCTCTGGCTCTTGAGCTGCTCACGAGGCCTGGGGAGGGATGGTGGGTTCTAGTGGCACCGCCGATGGGCCTAGGTTCCGGCTCCGCGCAGCTTAGGCTGGTTACCCTGGAGTCTTCTCGCTGGTTGCGGTCAGGCTCGGTGGGGGGGAGCTGCTCTGGTCCCTGGCGCGCTCGGGCGCCGGGGGGTGGTGGGTTTGGTGGTGGGGTGTGGGCTGGGTGGTTGTTTTGGTATACTTGTGGGGCCTTGTCTGGACCTTGGCCTACTAGGCGGCGAGTTGGGCCGCCGGCCGGGGGGCGTGATCTCAAGATTCTATAAAAACTGACACTATCTTAATTGGGGTACTAAAGGTGTTAATTCATGTGAAAAAGAAATTCCATTTATGACACTTTGTTCACGGTACTTTTCTATGGAATACCAGAAAGCTAACACATCATTCCACCTGTACATGTTAGTTCCCCAACAAATTCTAACCAGCATTTCTTACTCAACTTAACCTAAAATTCACGTCTTTCATATCTTCTTTCAGGTCAAATCCAATGTTCTTGCAAATCTAGAGTCCTTTCCATAAATTTGGATGGCCCTCTGCCATCCAATTTTAGTAAGCAGGGCGTAGGGTTAAACCATTAACTTCTCCATTTAATCATGAAAATGAAATTTAGGTCCCCCCATGTCTATACTCTTCCATTACCTAAAATGGAAAATTTGTTTAAAAAATTGCCACTGTGATGGCAGATGAGTGAGCAGCAATAAATAAGACATCCTGGAATAATCATAAGACATTACAACATTTCCAGTACAAATCTTTTTCCTTTCAGAGATTGCTAAGCATTTTCTGTTAGGCTTCCAGCCAACTCCCTTAAAAAATATTGAACTGGATCTGTTAAATTTAATGTGCCTGTCCATTAGATTAGATTTTTCACCAACCACCATACCCTTGAAGGAAGTGTCAAGTCCAACATTACTTGGAGAAATTAAAGTTGAAATCTGAGATAGAAAAAGTGACAATCATATCAGAAAAACTTCCTAAATAAGTATAAAAGCATAAGTGTGTTAAAAGGAAATTATTTCATTTAAACTATGGTTTTATGTAAATATCTGTAGGCAAGCCACAAAGTGTAAGAGAAGAGACAGAGAAATACAGAGACAGAGACACAGACAGAGAAAGAGAGAAAGAAAAGGTGCCTGTCTATAGGGGCAGGCTGGGGTTGGGTGGAAGGGAGTGTGGGGACATTGGTGGTGGGATTGGGGCACTGGTGGAGGGCTGGGTGCTGGAACACTGTATGACAGAGATCAATTTTGAACATCTTTGTAATTATATATCTTGCGGTGGTATATAATAAAAATTTAAAAAATTAAAAAATAAAAGTAAATAAATAGGCTATGGTTTTATAATTTGTGAACTTATTTAATTAATTTTGAGAGTCAGGAACGCTATCTCGTTTGCCAAGGTGTTGAAAATCAGATGGGCTGGACATGTAATGCTATTTGGAGAGGACCACTGGACTAGACCTGTTACAAACTGGATCCCACGGTATGTCAAAAGATCACATGGCTGCCCACCTACAAGATGGTCAGACTTTTTCATCAAGACCCTGAATGAACGGTTTGAGGCTCTTCATATTCCTGGAGTAAGCAGGTACCATTGGGCTACACTGGTACGTGACAGGGTCAAATGGAAACGTTACTGGTGCCCGCCGAGCAAATTGACGAACAACGGGATGTCAAGTGATCAAGTCATCAAGTGATTTAGCTAATTTATATTTGTTGCCATGCTGGGGATTGACCCAGGGCCTTATGCTTGACAGGCAAGTGTTCTAATTCTGAACCACATCTCTGACCCTGTAAGCTAACTTTATTTTCTTTTTTCAGTTTATTTTTATTGTATGTATTATTTTATTGATTCACCATGATATACACAATTACAAAAAGTTCATGATTAGGTTTCATCATACAGTGTTCCAAAACTCATCCCTTCACCAGTGTAAATTTTCATGTTTTGTTTTATTTTCTCTGTGGGAGATACAGGGGAGGCACCTGGCAGTGCTCAGGGGTCAGTCCTGACAGTGCTTCGGAGTGTGCGGTGCTGGGAACGGCCCTGGAGTGGCCTGCATACAAGGCCCGCAACAGCCCTTGCCTGCCTCTTTAGCCACTGTGGGCTAATTTTAAAACCTTCTACACTCCAAACACATAGTGAAGATAAACGATTCTTTCAATTATATATGATGAGTACATACTAACCTCAAACACTCCAGACCCACAGCTGCGCTCGCTTGGCCCCACATGGAAGCAATCCATGGAGCTGACCTTCAGTGGTTGGTAAGAGGCTCAGCCAGCCCTTGGCCGAGTCCAACATTGCTCCAAGGGTTCGCTCACATGTGTGGGGAGGGGCCACGCTGGCTGGACTCAGATCAGGGATTTGGGCTCCTCCGCCCTTTCCTCCACCTCCATGCCAGCTACCCCCAAAAAAAGAGACCCACACCTGACCCACAGCTCCCTCAGCAACCTTGGAAGAGATCCAGACCCATCCAAACCAGACCCACACGGCCCCACATGGAAGCAACCCATGGAGTTGACCTCCTGGTAAGGGACTTGGCCAGCCAAAAAATATGGGAAAGATACTGAGAACATACTTACATGAAAAATTTTAGCTACAGAAGCCATTTATCTTAATTCATATTAAAATTCAGAATAGGAGTCAGAGAGAGAGAGAGAGAGAGAGAGAGAGAGAGAAACACAGCAAGTTGGGCATTTGCCTTCCACAAAGCCAACCCAGATTTGATCCCCAGCATCCCATATGGTCCCTTGAGTGCCTTCAGAAGTGATTTCTGAGAACAGTGCCAGTAGCAACCCCCTGAGAAAACTAGATATGACCCCAAAATCAAAAAACAAATAAGTTAAATAAATCCAGAATAGGGAAATATCCAGGGATAGAATAAAAGATTAGTGATTGGTTAGCAATCAGCTGAAGATGGAGAAATAATAGCAAAAAAGGTACACAGTTTCTTTCTAAGGTGATAAAAATTCTGATATTGACTAAGTTATTATTATACATATCTGTTAGTTACAAAAAATCATTGTAGATTTTTATTGAACTGTGTAATAATTACATCTCAATCATTTGCAAAAATACAAAATTCTAAGACATTCAAATGATGGTGAATATTATTTCTTTTAACCTTACTTATGTGCCTTTTGAAATGCTAATTATGAAATGTCATCGTAGACATTCTGAATTTAAATTTATTAATCCTTAAAGAAATCATTAAAACTATAAATTATGTTGAGGTATCCGAGTTACAATGAATTTTCTTATATTATTTTCACAAGCTATCATTATCTTACAAAAACTTGCTATTCAAGTTGAGAAGTAATTGATTCTACCTTATTAATTACCTATATTCCCAGCTCGTCAGAGCTCCACCCAGCAGAAGAGCTGATCACAAGCCTGGCACGTCAGAATCCCACCCTACAGCAGTCTTTTTCAAGTCCAGCCCAGGTATGCCTGATCCAGAGACTCACATACACGGGCAAAGCTGCTACTGACTCTCCCTGTGCCCAGCTGATCAGGAGGTGCCTGGTAGGGAAGGCGGGTTCTATCCCTGGCCCGCCATCCCAGCAGAGCCTTGTAAGAAGCCAGTGGAACCCCCAAACCATGAGGGCCTCCATTTTCCACATCCAGACTCTCCAGCTCATCAGAGCTCCACCCAGCAGAAGAGCAGATCACATGCCCGGCTTGTGCTTCCACTTTGTGGCCATGCAGTTCATCACGCACGAGATGAGAGTATCCCACCTGCATGGTAGAACCTGGCAAGCTACCCATGTCATATTTGATGTGCCTAATACCAGTAACAATTATAGCCCTCATTCCCATGACCTGAAAAAATGGTTTGAGGCTCTTTCTGTTCCTGGAGTGAGCAGATACACTTGGGCTACACTAGCATGTGACAGGATGTATGGAGATGTTACTGGTGCCCCCTAGAGCAAATCAATGAACAATGGGAAGACAAGTGATACAAGTGAAGTGATTCTTTATAGTAGCCTTAATGTTTCCACAAAAGCATTCCACTTGGCTCACATAATCTTCTTCTAAATGTAGTATATAAAGTAATATTTACAAGATACTTTTCCAAACATGAGATAAAATCATTTTGCAGAGAAGGGAAAAATTTTATAGAGGACTAGAGTTATATATAGAACTAAAGTTGTAGCCTCAACTTTCGATAAAGTATTTTTCTATTTCTTGGCAAACATAATGGCTTTTCACCTTCAAACAAAATATTTTGGGTTTGTAGCAGATACTAAAAATTATTTTATAAAAAGTGGGACAAAAACAAGACAAATGACCAGAAATGCATCTTCAATTATTTTAATATCAAAGTTCAAAAAGAAGATTCAATCAATATTCTCCTGTTTATCCAGGATCAGCTGAAGTTATAAAAGTAAATAAAGCTTAAACCGGTTTTCTAGTGTGTCCATAGGGATCTATGTCTATGTTCCTCACTCATTCGTATAAGATTATACTTTGAGGCAAGGATAGTATGTCCTGTTTAAACATGTTAATAAGTAATATTACATTATGCTTACTTACGGATAAGGAACGGAGAATTAGTTCCAAATAATTCTGTTTTTAGGTTCTGAATCATTAACCTATACATTAATAAAGCCCTCAAATGAAACTGCAAATGACTTAAGCAAATATTAGGCCATCCGTGTTTACAACATTCTTTGTAATAACCAAAAGTAAACAACACAAATATTCACTAAAGGATGAATGAGCATCAAAATGCAACATATATAAATATAGACAAGTTATTGAGTTTTCAAAGAGAATACAATTGCAATGCATGCTACAATGTAGATTAAATCTGAAGACATTATGCTAAATAAAATAAATCAGTCATAAAAAGACAAATATTGCTTGATTTCCTGTATATGAGGTATAAGTCAGATTTTCAGAGATGAAAGAAAAATGTTTTCTGGGTACTGTGGGGAGGAGGAAATGAAAAACAATTGTTTAGTGGATAGAAATTTGTAGCTTGGGAAGATATAACTCAGGAGATGGATCTAATTCTGAATTTTACACTCAGTAATTGATTAAAAAAAGTTAATTATAGGTTCCATATAGTTTGCTACAATAAAATACGTTATATTAATCATGTATTTAATCATACATAAAATTATATATAATTATACATTGTCACTTGTCACTTGTCTTCCTCTTCATCGATTTGCTCGAGAGGGCACCAAAGTTAACAATCTTTTGTAATTTTAAAACAAACTTCAAATCGACAAAATTCAAATATATGAATATGTTTATATACAATTAAAACTTTAGCAAATCCACTGGCCTTGAGTATCTCAGCAGAGGCCTGGACTCTTCCCCGTTCTGTCCTAACTTGGCATGGGAAGGGATTTGACATATCTTTTGGAAGTGACTCTTTCAGAGGACAGTTAATAAATTACTATAGCCACACAGTAAGTGCTAGTTTGTAGATTCTTCCAAGTTCCTGCTGCTTTTCTGTGGCTTGTACATGAGACCAAATGTTGCTGCTTTTCTTTGCTTTAGCAAATGAGATTTCCCAGAATTATTGCTCAGTAACATTTAACACAGATAGTATAATCTCAAAGAATCAGTGAGCCCTTTCTTGTCCCTAAAAGTCCATAGATCAAATAGTCATGAATGAAAGCAGTTCAGGTTGAATCACAGAAAAAGTTCATACTTTGTCTTGGTCTCTGAAGGCCCAGGGAAGATTTCATGATGAAGCAAGGCCCAGTGACCTGACCTCACTGGACAATCAGAATTGTTCCCCAAGACAGTTTACTAATTCTGAATGGAGCTTCTTGTTAATTAAGTTAGAGCTTAACAGTTACTTTTTTCTTCAAGTATTCTGTGAGAAGAACTCTAGCAGGAGGTATTTTGGGGAAGATCTGATCCAATACCATTAATGAGAATTATAATTCTATGTCTGTAATTTTACACGGAATTTAAATTTTAAGTTATGAGACAAATTAAGCCCATTAAAGCTAAATGGTTTGGATCAGGATGATAGCACAGTGGGTAGGGCATTTACCTAGCATGTGGCCATCCGGGTCTGACCCCCAGTATGCCTGAGCATAGCCAAGAGTGACCCTGAGTACAGAGCCAGGAGTAAGCTTTGAGCATCATAAGGTGTGGCCCTGAAGCCAAAAAACAGAACCAAAACGAAGCAAAAACAAAACTAAACTAAACTAAATGGCTTAATTTTGGTCACACTAATTGTTAATCTGAAGGCATCTATCTGGAGGTCCCATAACTCAGTAGAGGCTTTTACCACCTTTAGCCTTCTTTATGGTGGTGCTCAAAGTGTCACAAGAAACCATCAGCTTTAACATCACCTACAAGTTGTTAAAAATGCAAATATTTAGGCATCTGTCCAGACCTGCTCCATCAGAAACTTTATTTGCAGGGATCAAACTTCTGGCTGATTTGAAGGCACATAATATTTGCAAACTGCTGCTATATACCATGATTACTGGTGTTCCCAACTAATAAAAACTCCAATACATATTAGGATACCAACTACTTTCTGAAAGACAGATTATAATAGCACACTCCACAAGTTTATTTTGCAAATAAATTGTCTTGTGGTTTAGTTGCTTGAAAGATGTATACATTGGCAAGCGGCTGGGGAAGCTGGAACTCGGCTCGCCCCGGGCCCAGCTGACTATGGGGCCCCGGGAGGACAGATGGGTTTTGGGAGTGGGCCCATCACCTCTGGGGGGTCCCGGAAGCAGCCAGATGAGACTCGCCCACCACACTAGCCACCACCTTCGCTGTCTGGACGCTGGGAAACCGCCTCATGACCAGGTTAACAGAGCAAAACCAGTTCGAGCCCAGGTAGGTGGCTCCCAGAAGCGGGAATCACTGGGAATTCGACAAATGGAGTCAGGGGTGGGCCATTCCCCCATCCATTTTGTCGAGCCTGGTGGCCCCTCCCAGGAGCTGCCCTGGGGACACCAGCCATAGCATGAAGAGCCTCACAAGCGGCTGGGGAAGCTGGAACTCTGCTCGCCCGGGCCCAGCTGACTATGGGGCCCCTGGGAAGACAGATGGGTTTTGGGAGTGGGCCCATCACCTCAGGGGGTCCCGGAAGCAGCTGGATGAGACTCGCCCACCACACTAGCCACCACCTTTGCTCTCCGGACGCTGGGAAACTGCCTCACGACCAGATTAACAGAGCAAAACCAGTTTGATCCCAGGTTGCGTGGCTGCAAGCGGGCCATGTGGTCCATTAAAATAGTGGAAACAGTAATGTCCTTTAATGCACTGCATTCCACGATGTGCAGGAAAGTTTGGCGGGAGGGAGAGATAAAGAGGAGAGAAATGACATAAAGAACCCGCCAAGTAGTTGAGGAGGGAGGAGGAGGGGGAGGGAGGTGGGGACATTGGTGATGGGAGATGGGTTTGGGTGGAGGGATGGGTGTTGGAACACTGTAGAACCAAAACTCTACATGAGCGTCTTTCAATTGTATGTCTAAAATGGTGTAATAAAATTTTTGGGGAAAATAATAAAATAAAATAAAATAAAATAAAAAAAAGAAAAATGTCTACATTGAGAGAGGTTTAATTAAGACTAAAGCAGATGGAGAAATCACTGCAATTGTCAACTCTCACCTAACCTTGAGATTTTCACGGACGTCTTCATTTGGATAGTCATCACACAGTTCGATATCATTTGGGGATCTGTTGGTCATAATCACTATAGGAATAGGAACACTTAAAGTGAACACTAAAATCATATCAAAATTCCATCTATTGCTTTGCTCCAAAACAAAAATAGCTCCAAACTACCATAGTCAGGCAAACTGTGAACTTTTAAATAAAGACATATGTTAAAAAAAATTCCTTGCTATGTTATCTAAGACCCTGATTCCCTTAGTTCACTTTAAGTTCTATTACTGGTACTTTGTAAACATCAACCCACCAGATTTCTGTCTTTAATTCATCTGTCTTAGATGTCTTGAGATGCACATTTTCAGCAAGTTTTCACTCGATTTCCACATTGTCTGATTTGGCAAAATCAGCTTCCTGAGGCTTATACAGGATTAACACATTAGCATTCTTTTATATCTTGGTCAAGGATAAATTCTCCTTACAGCTAAATTTAGATGCCAGTGCAAACTACTAACATGCTAAGGATACCCCAGAGATTGACTTCCATGTAAATGTGGACCCCCACCTCCTCCACATACACATACAACATTGTGGGCTATTCTATTATTTCTCATAGAAAACCTGGGATTCGAATGGGAATCCTAGCCACGGCAGCCTTCAAACTTTCTTTTTAGGTTGTATTTTTATTTCATTTACAGGAGGAAGGTAAAGCCTATGGTCAGGCTTTTGGAAGAATGTGGGGAACAAATCCTGAGCACTTGGAAACATCCTGCAAGTACTTAGTTCACTAGGCCATTTAAATATAAGAATTTTGTGATCAAAGAAGTAGCAAAAAACAACTGATGTCCTCTCTAAAAAGAAAATTAAGATAGGAGAAGGTGACTAAACACATTTGACATTTGATTTTCTTCATTGGTTTGTGTATGTAAAGTCTTACCACCATAAGTCTTACAGGGTGTCGGGCTTAGATGCACAAAGTGGATGAAATGAAAAGTAAAAATACAAGCAATTAATGGAATTACAGATGTTGGCATTACTAAACATTATCAGGTGGTTGAGAACTTACACTGGTGATTTAAACAATCCTTTAGCATAAATGTAATAATGCAATTGAACATAAATATATATATATATATTAGTAGTTTAATAATAATGATATTTTAAATATGATCTTAGCAGAAGGAATGTTAGTAGATACACAAATAACAGCAGTTTCTTTAAAACCTCTATGGACACTATATAGTGGCAATGATAGTGGCAGAGTATTGGGTATTATGGTTCAAATCAGACTTCAGTGGAACTTCATATGGTGCCTGTGAAAGCAGAGGGGACCCTAGTCACAGCTACATTCCCAGCACCTGGCATACCAACAGGGGCGAGTCATGTGCTAATTAAATATTGGGTGAATAAATAATAATATCCTGCTCGGAGCAATCCAGAGTCATTTCATTTATGTACCATCTGTATCTCCATAACACTAATTCTTGGGAGGCAAAGAGGACTCTTCATTGAATTTTGCAAATAGTTAGGAAGGCTCAGAAAAGGAAAAGGATATGGACATTCAGAAATGGAAAAGTCAAGTTCTCAAAACTGCTCATCAAGAGAACTTCTGAGTTTCATAACTTCCTCAAGACCTACAGAGACACTCGGGCCGGGCGATAGCCCAGCAGGTAGGGCGCTTGCTTGCCGCGCCAGCTCATGCTGGCCTGGGTTCGATCCCGGCATTCCATATGGTTCCCCGAGCACCACCACCAGGAGTAATTCCTGAGTGCAGAGCCAGGAGTAACCCCTGAGCATTGCCGGGTGTGACCCAAAAAAAAAAAAAAAAAAAACCAAGACCTACAGAGACACACTTTGCTCTGGGATTCTTGAGGTTTGTACAAGTTATCTCCCAAGCGTGCCCCCTGCCCCTGAAGCTGCTGCTCGGTAACACTGAAGAGCTGCCTGCAGTACCTGCTCTGCCTAAACATTGAGGTCAGAGGCCACTGGTAGCAGCAATTGGCGGATGGAGATAATCGATGGTTTTCACTTGCGGGGTTTACTCAAGACCAATGTCTATGATCTATTACATTATTTTTACTGAAATAAAAAACTATTAGAAGTTTTATCACAAAATAAAAACTTTATTGCAAAATAAATAGCTCTAAGCACATTGTTCCCCCATGAAAGACTATCCTAGGGGCCTTCATTTTCATTTTCTCCAGAAGAGTCAGAGGTGGAGAGGGGACACAGAAAGACTGTACAGGGATTATGGCACATGCATTGCATGTGGCTGATGGTGATTTCATTCCTGACTTGAAAGGATATGGACATTCAGAAATGTGAAAGTCTTAAGCATGGTCTCTTAAGCATTGCTTGGAGTAGCCCTAAAGGCCTCTGATGGTCCTGGTGGTCCTCTGAACTGCGGAGACATCCTTGGGGCTCACACTGAATTGCAGACTCATAGCTGAGACTGCAGAAAGGGAGCCCCGGGCCTCCTGGGAACCACTTAGGAGAACTCCCAAAACCCAGAACCCCCAATAACAACAACAGAAAACAAATTTATGATGTAACTTTTAAGTTATGAGACAAAGCAGCAAACCTAAGCAATGCCAGGTTCTGAACAAAGAGTTTATATTTATTAATATAGATCATCAAAGAGAATAAGACCATAGCCATGGGTTTATGGGCAAGAACAAAACAGGCATTAGGAAACTGAGCGAACTATGGGAGATTAGGAAGCCCAAGAAGCACAGATGCAAAGACCACTGAGTTCATATGAAACAGGAGTGGCAATTTGAAATCATAGCAGTAATGGAATAGTTGTAGAACTCAAAACAGTTGGTTGCACCTTCATAGATAAGACAGAAGATAATAAAATACAGATACTGGCTCTCAAGTGAAAAGTGTGAAAATTATTTATGCAGCTTAATTTAGAATGCTCTTGCTTCTTCCAAAAGCATTTATTTTTTCTTAATGCTGATAAAAATAGATCATAGTTGCAAGTAGTAAGGTAGTAAAACACTATTCCAGTCCAACGTGAAATTCTAACTATATGTAAATAAGTAAAAAAAAAAAGGCTCACTGGGTCACTGGGGACTATACCCAAGAATTCTCTCACCTCTCTTTTTCAAAAGAAGTGTTATTATAAAAGGAATTGTATTTTACTGATATTTAAATATATTTATTTTTAAATGTCAATTCTATGGAGCCACACCAGGTGTATTCAGTATATTATTCAAGTGTACTATTCAGTTTGGTGTCTAATTAAAGTTAAAAGAGGGCATGTCATATGCTAAAAATAAGATATATATTGAGCAAAAATCCTTTCATTCTACTCTGCTCCATGCTCTGTGCTCAGGGTCACTCCTGGCAGTACTTAGGGGACCATGCAGGGCCAAAGGCCAAACTCAGACCTACTGTATGCAAGATCTGTGCTCACGGGTTTAACTATCTCCCATGCCCTGGTGTTTTATTTCTTATTTTTCCAATCTGACTCTGAGATACATTTCCAGCACAAAGAAATAAAGACTCAGATGCTATTAAAAGGGCAACATCTGCTTTTGCTGACACTTAAGGTCTGATTTGAGTTTGATTGGGCGATCTGAAAATCTTGGCATTCTTGTCTACCCAGTTAAAATAATCAGAAGTAGTTTAAAATTTTAAAAAAAATCTTTAAGTATATGGCACTAAAATTTGAAACACTCAGGAGATTTGGTTTTGTTTTGTTTTGGATTTGAACTAAGAGATTATCTTGTTGGGTAGGGAAAAAAATAGAAAGTATTGTTTCTCCCTCTCCAATTCAGTTGAAATTGAAGATAATCTCGTTCTTTTTCATTCAAATTATGGCTTTCTGTGAATGATATGTACTATTTGAGAAAATGGGAGAGATGATCACCTCTAAGCTAATAGCCCTGATGAGCTGTGGTGTGTGTGTGTGTGTGTGTGTGTGTGTGCGCACGCTGCTACAGTAACGCATACACACGCAAACTTAATTTTAGAAAAGACAACAGTTTAAGTTGTGGTGTAGAAAAGATGAAAGTTTTATGGTCTAGTTTAGCAGGAATAGCTTCCAAATAGTAGTTGATTTGTGACACGATTACCATTTTGACTAATTTAGTCTTTCCTTGTGCCCAGGACATGGTAGGAGGGTTATGGTAATAGCTATTTGAATTACTGTTCCATGTTTTCTGGTACTGGAGTGGAAAAGTCCTTTTTAAATCACTACAGTATGTCAAAATCAAGTGTATTATTCAGTTTGGTCTCTAATTAAAGTTAAAAGAGGGCATGTCAGATGCTAGAAAGTAAGATATATATTGAGCAAAAATCCTTTCATCTTGACCTTTCATTCTGTGAACATAAAGAGAATTTGTCCTTAGAAAGAAATTAGAAACGACTACAGAACTTCTGCAAATTGAAGGGAAATTTCTTGGGCAGGCGAGTACAAGTGTGATGACGATTGTCCTTCTCTTACTGGTGTCTTGGCCCGTTCTCAGTCAAGGTTGGGATGTTATGGACCCCAACATCCTTCCTAGAGAGAACTTTGTTTCCATATGCACATTGTGTGTCCTGAGATAACTCAAAAGAGCACTGTGAAACCAGATAATACTCACCACCAAATGCTCTCCTTAGCCATTATTTAGATCCAGATGGATACCTATAAAAGCAGATTCTCTTAAGATTTATGACAGTGCCAGAAGTCAGATATTTTTCATGATGTAGTTAAAAAAAGAAAAGGCCAGAATCATGGCATCTCTAGCGAAAACACCATTGTATCTCTTTTAGTAGCATTTCCACTCTTCTCCCTTCTGACTTTAAACAGATGCCTTTAACTCTCTGAACTTTCGTAATGGTGATAGCATCAATTTGACCTAACTCACAGGGATGTTTTAACAAAAGGACATATGAAATAACATGCAAAGGTACTCTGTGCATTAGAAAGAGTATTACAAAAATTCATTAGAAAGACAAAAGTAACTCAGAAGAGTATTTATCCAGGTGTATTGTTCTATTGGCTGTGATACAGATCAATTTAGCAGAGGAAACTGTGGTCATGAAGTTCTGATCCCCGAACAGGGCATCTGCTGCCTGATCTCATTGGGACTAACCATTGTGCTCCATTCCACGTTACTGTCTTAACAGGTAGGTGGCGAATTGACCACAGACAAGCTGACTCAGTGCCTGGGAGTGGGGCTGGGAGAGAGGGTGAGAGAGAGAAAGACAGACTGATAAATCAGGAATTTAATTAACAGAGTGACTCAGGTGGAATGGCTGAAGCCTAACTGGGTTTCTGTTTACGTTAAACAGATGTGATTTGTAATCTGACTCAATTAGCCAGAAATTAAATGCACCTTGAGGTAGAAATATCACGGATATAAATATTCTCTTTGGGAAAAAAGAGGCACTTGGTAAAGTGACTTTTCATCTCTTTTCTGCTTTCGCTCTTTTTCATCTTTCAGAGTCTTATTTAGGGATGCCCTTCTTCCCTCCAGGCTAAAAATCATCTTGTCATCTACCCCTACCCCAGGCTGGCCTTAATCAAAATTGACAATAACATTCCTCCAATGCTCCTCGCTATTATAATAACTATTCATTACAGATACTTACAGAAAGCACGATGAATTATTTCCCTTTTAATATCAATTGTCTGTTCAATTGCTATTTAAATATTGGTAGAATAAAATTTGAAGCAGGAATATTTCCTTAAAGTCATCCTATTATCAATAGATTCGAGCACACTGGTGCAGGTATCATTGGAGGAATCAAGTTGTTTATAATGCAAAAGTGAACTAAGCTTCAACTGAAAGGGAAAACTGCATACTAATAATCTTTATGAAGAAGTCTTAGTATAAATGTCTTAATAAAAGTATTAGACTTAATAAAACAGCACATTAAATGGATTATCCATCATAATCACCAAATTATATTTATTTCAGAAATATAATGGTGGCTATATGTATAAAAGATCACTATCTTCCCATTCATCATTTATTTGCTCGAGCGGGCACCAGTAACATCTCCATATGTCCTGTCTCATGCTAGTAGAACCCAAAGGCATCTGCTTGCTCCAGGAACATAAAGAGCCTCAAACCATTATATTAGGCCATGGGAATGACCTAATAGAAATGTTACTCGTATCTGGCATATCAAATACGACATGAGCAGCTTGCCAGGCTTGCCGTAGTGGGTGGCAGAGCTCCTGTAGTCACCTCTGACTAACAATTCCACCCAGCAGACCAGACTATCACAGCCTGGCTCGCGCGGCCACTAGCATGGTTCATCAATAAATGCTTTATTCAGAGGTGACTACAAGAGTATAAAAAGATATCAATGAAATATACTGCAGTATTGAATGAATGATAAAACCACTCTGGCCACAATGACATACATTTATTAAAAGTTTCTTATTTTCCCAATGTGTTCATATCCCACAAACAAGTGTGAGCCCACAGTCCGAAAGTGCAAAAGTGTGGCAAGGATGGTCCCTGTCACAAGTTCTCTTCTTAGCCTTCCCTGACTGTGCTAGTGGCGTTCAAATGCACCCTCCTGTCACACTTTTTAAATCTATTCTATTCAGACTCCCAGAAAAGGAACTTGCTTGTGTTCCTTTAGGCATGTGAAACATCTCTCTTCTAGGACCTTCACTAACCCTTTCAAGTTATTCCATACCCATTCCATCACCTGATCACTTGATCGCTTGAATCCCGTTATTCACCGATTTGCTCAAGCGGTGCCAGTAACATTTCCATTGGACCTCATCATGTGCCAATGTAGCCCAATGGCATCTGCTTGCTTCAGGAATAGTTAGTGGCTGGAGCAGTAAGTTTTTTTTTAATATTCAGGGCGATATGGAATGGATTCCTGAATCCTGAATCCATTCCATACCGGACTGAGTATTGAAGAAAAAAAAAAACTTACTTCTTTATAAAGGCATTGTTGTGAATAAAAAGACAATCCATTCCAAATTAGAAATAGGAAAGTGATTGGGTAGTCATGTCCCCAGAGAAGATGTATAAATGACCAATAAGTTCATGAAAATGTGTCCAGATACAGTAATTATTGGTGTGAATATGGCGAGATAGGAATATTGCTGGTGGGAATTAGATGGTTCAAGTGAGTTAAAAAGTTGAAAATTTCTTAAAATACTAATTATATTCTATCTGGTATATAGCCAAAAGTATTGAAATTATATTTCCACACAAGATTTGTCTGTGATTGCTCATTTTAGCATTATTAGTTATTATGAATAATAATTTTCACAAAATGTAAGCAATCCAAAAATGTCTATCTAATGATGACTATAAAAGTATAATATATTCATACCAAAAAATTTGGCCATAAAATGGAAGGAAGTTCAGATATGTGCCACAACATAAATCAACATTGAAATATAGTAAGTAAAAAAAAGTCAGACAGCAAAGGCTACATAATCTATCATCCATTTACATAAAATTTTCATGATAGGTAACTTTATAGAAATGCTAAGTAAATTAGTGGCTGTCAAAAACTAGGATGGGAAGGGAACCTGTCAATGGGTTCTCAGTTTCAAACTGGAGTGACGAAATGTCCTGGAATTAGGTGTTGTTGATGGAAGTCCAACTCCTTGCATACACGTATTTGCCACCAGGAACAGTCAAGCCTCACACTCTACAGCAGGTAATTGAGGGACCTACCCTTCTTTTCCACTCACACCATGTCCTGGGCCCACTTAGACTTAAACCCTGTAAAGATGACCTCCCTGAACATCCCAGAAACCCTCCTCTCACCTCCAGGCTCTGAAACATGTTATTTTTGTTTGTTTGGTTTTTTGTTTTGGGGGCCACACCCAGAAGTGCTCAGGGGTTACTCCTGATTCTGTGCTCAGGAATTACCCCCAGTGTTGCTCAGGATACCATATGGGATGCTGGGGATTGAGCCCTGGTCAGCTATGTGCAAGGAAAAATGTCCTCCCTGCTGTACTATTCCTCCAGCCCCATGATCCATATTAATGTCTGTTCCTCTCATGTCAATTGCATTTTCTTTTCTCCAGAACTTTTTTTTAATAACAAATGAGACTGCATCAAATTAAAAAGCTTCTGCACTGTGAAAGAAATAATGACTAAAATAAAAAGGCACCCTACTGACTAGGATAAAAATATTTTGCTCACCACACATCTGACAAGGGACTAATATTTAAGACTTATGGAGCACTCAAAAAACTTAACAATGAAACAAAAAACCCATCAAAAAAATGGGGAAAAGAGATTAATGGATACATCTGCATAGAAGACATACAGATGGCCAATAAGTATATGAAAAGATGCTCCTCATAGTTTAACATCAGGGAAATGCAGATCAAAACAATGAGATACCATCTCACACTAGTGAGATTGGCATATATGAAAGAGTACAAACAAGCAATGCTGGTGCGGATGAGGCAGGTAGGGAAGGGCCTCTTCACGTAGGCAAGAATGTTTGGTTCATTTTCTAGGAAGGAGCGTAAAGACTTCGCCAAAAAAATCAATAATTAATATTTCATATGACCTAGCCATTCCATTTCCTGAAATATTTCCCTTAAAGGCACAAAAATGTCAATTTGGAAAGATATTTATTCACTACAGTGTTTTTTCACAATAGTTCAGGTCTGAAACAACCCAGGTTCCCAAGAATACTGACTGGATAAATAAATTGCTGCATATAGACAATGGAATACT
>JAJIBD010011709.1:0-42963 GCA_021461705.1 Cryptotis parvus | reverse complement strand
GAATCCAGAAAAGTTTCAAAAGACTTTATTCACACTTGTTCCGGTATACAATTCAACTATAGGAAAACCCCAGACTTTAGGTTCCTGGCTGGGCCCTGGCCACGTGTAAGTTTAGAGTCCTAGGCCAAGATGGCCGCTACAATGTGCTAAGTCCCATCGGGAGAGAACAGAGGGAAGGAGAGGAGAGGCAGAGAGGGAAGAGGAAGATGAGAGAAAAGGCGAAAAGGTGTGAACAAAGCAGGCTACAGCTTTTATAACTTTTCAGCCCAGACCTGTCCACATCAATGGAAAGCAGTTAGGGTCAATCCCCCTCAGGTAACTTCTCCCAGGACCTCACCTAGTTCCATCGAAATGTTAATATTGCCCCAGCAGAGGCTGCAGGCCCTTGGTAGATGGAGGGAAGGGCATCTGTGATGAAATTTATCTCAGAATACGAAGGCATGCATCTGTTCCAATGGGTATTCTACAGCCAGGTTTGTAGGAGAAAAGGAGAAATACCTTGGGTATTTCTCCAAGCCTTCACAAGATTCTCGTCTTTACTTCATAGTTGTTTTGTATATTAGCCTTTAGACTTATTAGGGAGCCATGCTTACTTGCTTGGAGGCAAACAGCATTTCTCTCTGGTCTAATTACTTAGAGATTCAACATGGCCAGGTAAATATACTGGTAAGATCTATCTAGTCCCACAATCACTGTGGTAGCATGAGAGAAAATATTTATACCAGCTAACATGGAATACATGGTAAGAAATACTGCCACATGAAGCCACAGATTCAAACTGTTTTCTTGCCCTTTATCTACAAAGTGGCCTTTAGGAGGCAACTCCAGGCAAGATGCAGGGGCTCTGGGCAACAGTGTTCTGCAACAGGTCCTGAACTCAGCACCCACCTGGGCATGCATATTTTATGGGGGTGGGGTGGGGGAAGGGAATGCCTTTGCACAGGGGTTGGAGGTAAACGCCTGGTTTTGGTCTTTTCCTGACTACACTTTCTGGCACTTCAGTCTCTGTAGAATTCTGGGAATTTTGAGGTGGGAAGGGGGAAAAGGTGGGTAGTGGAGTAGTGACCTACCAGCTTGACAATCTCCTTTGTGATTTGAGAAGCTGTGAGCCCCCAGGGCATGGGAGAAACTCCCATTGTTTTTCCCTTCTCACAGCCGTCTTTGCTTCACAGTTGATTTGGCCCAGAATGTGGGAGCCAAATGGAGGACATGGAGGACCCAGGGGGAAATAATTAAAGACTTGCGGCTTTGGTTTGAGGACGGAGGAGGTGAAGGAGGTCTCAGAAATACGGGGAGAAACTGGGAGATCGTGGAGAGGGAGGAGTTTAGATCAACCCATTAGTTGTTTATGATCTTCTGGGCAAACAGCATACACTCTAGTCCATCAGTTTGGGGAGAAGGCTGAAAGGACTCCAGCATAGAACATCGCTACTGCCCCGCATAGCCACTGGGTGGCGATCATGCACCATCTGAGTAGCTCCTGAGGCGTGCTCTGATTGAGGTGAGGGCTCTGCAGCCAACCCAATAAATCACCTATGGGTCAGAGCTGGAGGGACAGCACAGAGGGTAGGATGTTTGCCTTGCAAGCGACCTACTCGGGTTTGATTCACGGCGTACAATAAATATGGTCTCCAGAGCACTGCTAGGAGTAATTCCTGAGCGCAGAGCCAGGAGTAATCCCTGAGTACCTCTGAGTGTAACACAAGAAGAAAAAATATCACCTATGTGTGAGCAGCACCCTTCATTGTCTGTGCTCTGTGATAGGCCATGGAATTCCTTTAATTATCTGTCCCTCGGATGAGCACCATGTTAATCTTAGGAGATGTCCTAGGAAGAGGCTGCCTGCCCTTTCGCCCGTGGGTGTGGGACTTTCAAGTATAACATCCCAGTCTTGGGTCCACAACATGGACCCTTTACAGCCTGGCATTCTTGCCTGACTGGAGACAGAGCCCGCCTGGAGCCCACGTCCCCTCTAGATCCCTGAATTTACTTCGACTCCTCTGCATGCCTGTATGGCCCAAAGGGCACACACCCACCAAGCACCTGTGTGGTATTAGGGTGCCAGCTGCGTGCCCACACACAGGGCACTGATCAAATGGGCTTCCTTGGCCTGCATTATGGGACCATGGTCCAGCACCTTCAGACCTGCCTGACCAAACCAGAGCACGAACCTGCTCTCCAGTGGGCTGAACCTTGACCTTTGAGATGAGGTCTGGCCCTCCCAGCTGTGTCCCCTCTAGCCTGTCTCCCTTTGCCCTGGCTATGGATGAAAAGACAGACAGCATTAGCAAAGACATGGAAGATGAGAGGAAGCAAATTGACATTTTATAGACAAGAGACAACAGCTGAAATCAAATACTTCCTGGATGGGCTTATAAGAGGTGGAGAAAGCCTAGCAAACAGCTGGAAACAGAGAAGCTAGAAAACACGATATTGCCAGTTTGAGAAAAAAAAATCAAAAATATAAAGAAGAAAATGATTTGCAAAAGAATTAACAGGGCCCCAAGAATATGATACATGGAATGGTTATTGGCCTCAAGTAATGGCCTCTAGTAATGATACATTCCTCTGAGTGTGTGTGTGTAGAGAGAGTGAGAGAAGCGAGAGAGAGAGAGATAGAGCGTGAGAGAGAGGCATGTGTGTTAACAGAGTCCCAGAGGAGGGAGAAAGTTCAGTGCAGAAAAAATTAGTTGAAAATTGGATGGCTAAAAATGCTGAATTTGGCAAGATATATAAACTTATTGCTCAGAGAAGTAAAACAGACTCAAAGCAGGACAACTCTAAAGAAATGCATGCCAAGATTCACTATAACTGAATCGAGGAAAATCAATAACAACAGCAAAATCATATTAGAGAGAAGGTCTGGAGAGACAGTATAGTGGGTCCAGTCCCCTGAGCACCACCAGGGCTGAATGTTGATTCAGAACCAGGTGCTCTCACACCAAAACCAAAACAAAATAAAACAAAAAACCCAAATAAATAAGGCGCAAAGGAAAAAAAAAAAAGGGTTTTGCATTCCCTATAGGCGAAGGAGGACATCAGAAACCAGGAGGACTGAAACTTGCATGATAAATTGAAAATGCAAAAAGGAAAGATTCAGAATCCCACGTCCAACATTAAAAATAATCTATGAAAATTAAGATTTTTTTTTTTTTTGCCTTTTGGGTCACACTGCAATGCTCAGGAGTTAGTCCTGGCTCTGCACTCAGGAATTACTCCTAGTGGTGCTCTGGGGACCATATAGGATGCCAGGGGATTGAACCCGGGTCGGCTGTGTGTAAAGGCAAACACCCTCCCCACTGTACTATCTCTACGGCCCCTAGAATGAAGATTAAAAAAAATCCTTGGAGCTTGGGTATGGCTCAAGCAGCAGGGTTCTGAGTTTGATCCAGTCCCGTGTGTCCCCTAACCCCAGCACCACTGGTGTGGCCCATTGGTCTGCAAGCAGCATCAGTCACCAGAACATTTTCAACAGTGGCCTAGGCGTCCTGTGAACTGTTGGGTTCTGTTCCTGCGTAAACATGGTAAGTTAAATAAGCTCTCTTTGGATAAAGGAAACAGAATTTGCCAGCATACCTTCTCTGAAATAGTTGTGTTTTGTTGTTGTTCGGTTGTATTTAGTTTCTGGTCACACTCCTGGTGATGTTCAGGGAACCTTAAGTGGTGCTGGGGATTGAATCTGGGTTAGCTATGTGCAAGACAAGCACCGTGTACACTGTAATATCTCCCCTGCTTCTCTAAAATAAATGTTTAGAGGACCAGGGAATAGCTCAAAATGTTCCAGTGCATGCTTCATGTGTGGGAGCCCCAGATTAGATCCCTGGTGCTACATGGTCCCCCTGAGCACTGTTCAGTGGTCACCCCCTCCCCAAAATAGAATTATTAGGAGTTGTGTTTATGAGCAAAAGGAAAATGATACCAGAGAGAAACTCGGCAAAACAGGAATGAAGGCAGAACTTGGCTCCCTCCCTCCCTCCCTCCCTCCCTTCCTCCCTCCCTTCCTCCCTCCTCCTTCCTTCCCTCCTTCCTTCCTTCCTCCCTCCCTCCCTCCCTCTGTCCCTCCTTCCTTCCCTCCTTCCCTCCTTCCTCCTCCCTCCCTCCCTCCCTCCTCCTCCTCCTTCCTTCCTTCCTCCCTCCCTCCCTCCCTCCCTACTTCCTTCCTTCCTCCCTCCCTCCTCCCTCCCTCCTTCCTCCTTCCCTCCCTCCTTCCTCCTTCCCTCCCTCCCTCCTTCCCCCCCTCCTCCTTCCCTCCCTCCTTCCCTCCTTCCCTCCTTCCCTCCCTCCCTCCTTCCCTCCTTCCCCCCTCCCTCCCTCCCCTTCCCTCCTTCCCTCCTTCCCCTCCCTCCTTCCTTCCCTCCTCCTTCCCTCCTTCCCCTTTCCCTCCTTCCCTCCTCCCTCCTTCCCCCCCCTCCCTTCCCTCCCTCCTTCCCTCCTCCCTCCTTCCCTCCCCCCTCCCTCCCTCCTCCCTCCTTCCCTCCCTCCTTCCCTCCTTCCCTCCTTCCTTCCTTTCTTCCTTCTTCCTTCCTTCCTTCCTTCCTTCCTTCCTTCCTCCTCCTTCCTCCTCCCTCCTCCTTCCTTCCTTCCTTCCTTCCTTCCTTCCTTCCTTCCTTCCTTCCTTCCTTCCTTCCTTCCTTCCTTCCTTCCTTCCTTCCTTCCTTCCTTCCTTCCTTCCTTCCTTCCTTCCTTCCTTCCTTCCTTCCTTCCTTCCTTCCTTCCTTCCTTCCTTCCTTCCTTCCTTCCTTCCTTCCTTCCTTCCTTCCTTCCTTCCTTCCTTCCTTCCTTCCTTCCTTCCCTCCCTCCTTGCTTTTTTGTGTCACACCTGGCAATGCTCAGGGCTTACTCCTGGTTCTGTATTCAGGAATTACTCTTGGAGGTGCCTGGAGGGCCCATATGGGATGCAGGAATCGAACGTGGCTTTTACTATGTACAAGGCAAGAGCCCTACCCGCTGTACTATCACTCTGGTCCCCAGGACTGGCTTTTTTTTTTTTTTTTTGCTTTTTGGGTCACACCAAGCAATGCTCAGGGGTTATTCCTGGCTCTGCACTCAAGAATTACTCCCGGTGGTGCTCAGGGGACCAAATGGGATGCCGGAGATTGAACCTGGGTCGACCGCGTGCAAGGCAAACACCCTACCCACTGGACTATCGCTCTGCCCCCCCCCCCCAGGATGGCTTTAATGTGCTAGTTTCCTTCTTGTGAATTCTTTCACATCACTTTGATGTCTGGAAGCCAAAACAAACTATTTTACATGAGAAAACTACAATGCAAGGGTGGAAGACTCAAGGGATTAGAAGGTAATAAGGTTCTTATTTTTTGGGGTCATACCTGGTGATGCTCAGGGGTTCCTCCTGGTTCTGCATTCAGGAGGTACTCCTGGTGATGCTTGGAGACCATATGGGATGCTCCCTTGCTATACTATCACTCCGGCCCAGTAATAAGGTTCTTATGTCTCACGTACTGTGTCAAAGTGTCATTGCTAAATAAACTGTGTAAAGTTAAGAAAGTACCTTTAATTCCCTAGGATGAATATGAAAACTCAAAGACTACACAAAGAAACAGTCAGAAACTAAATAGAGAAAATAATATGGAATATTAAAATATATTCAGACTTTTTTGGTGTTTTGTTTTTGGGTCATACCTGGCAGTGCTCAGTGGTTACTCCTGTCTCCTCATTCAGGAATTATTCCTGGCATTGCTCAGGAGACCATATGGGGTGCAAGGGATTGAACTGGTTGCCTGTGTGCAATGCAAGTGGCCTGCTTGCTGTACTATCTTTCTGGCTCTAAAATACTTCAGACAAAATGAAACAAAGCAAGAAGTATTAGTGAGAAAACAAGAAAAGGAATCAAACAGAAGGCCTAAATATAAATATATCAGTAATTATATTGAATATAAATTGTCCAGGCACACAAAATTAATGATAGAGATGGTCAAAACTAAATAAATTAAAGAATATTAACAATTTAATACATTAAAGGAACAACACCGCAGATCACTCTACAAATCTTGACTTCAGCAGTGTAATGCATTCAAGTTAAAGGTAAAAGTAGAGAATCAAGAAAGTGAAGAGACAAAAGTGAGACACAAATCGTCTGTGTGCTAACGGATCTGCAAAGAACTATATCAAGTCTCAAAAAACAAGACAAACAGTCCAAATGAAGTATTGGCGAAGGATCTGAGTGGACATTTCCCTCAATAAGGTACACGGACGGCAGTAATGTTCATCATCATTAACTATTAGGGAAATGCAAATCTGAATGCAATGAGGTACCACTTCCAGGTCACAGCCACCTGCACAAAGATACATAGTAACAAGGGTCAGCCAGAATTTGAGGAATCTGGAGCCTGAACACCCTGTTGAAAGGTTGAACAGAACTACCCTGTGGCCCTGAATTCTTTTCCTAGGTGCTTTCTCAAGGGAACAGAAGACGTATGTCTACACAAAAACTGGCACTGTTTGGGCTATTGTCAAAAAATCTCCTTTGGTAAAGGTTTTAAGGGACAAAAGACTATTCCAGATGTCAGAGATTAAAGCGAAGAACAGAATGAGCTGGGGTCAGCGTTTTTAGCCTTTCAGACTAAAATTATGGACCTCAAAAGTTCAGCTGCACAAATAAGCTGGTTCCCCCAGTGACATTAGCAAATCATTTGTTGCAGGCACACCCGGAGTCAGGAGATAAAATATTTGGTTTGGGGACCCCAGCGTCTGGGATTGGAGCAGCTGCCCTATTATTTGCCAACGGACGCGAGTATGTTTGGGTAAATCAGGAAACAGGGTTAGCCAGTGTGGAGCTGCAGCAGGGGGGAAGTCTCAAGTCTAGAAAGTGATGCCCCTTGGGTGAGGGAGAGTAGAAAGGGCTTCGTGGAAAAAACACTTGAGTGTGCTTTTATATCCTGGTCACTGTTTGAGCAGTGAGTCATTTCTTAAATGATCAAGACGGAGCAGAAAACAGAAAGAAGAGAAGAGAGAAAGCTCTGGGGAGCTCTGTGAGAGGGAAGCCATGCGGATGGAGACTCCTCAGCGACCTGCTGTTTGTTCATTCACTCAACAATGTTTGTGGAGGCTCTGCTCTGTGCCAGGCACTGTGGGGGTCTCACTCAGGTATGCTGGCTTGTGTCACTCCCCCTTCCTGACTTTTCTTGTAGCTGGAAAACCATGGAAATAAAAACCTTGGGAGGATTCGTGTTATAGGGAAACCTCATAGGATATGTGCCAGGGGAATGTGCCCTGTGGGCCAGGGGTGCGAGATTTGGTTTGCTTACAAAATGGGGTCAGTTCGGTTTGTGTTGGGGGCGCTCCGCGGGTCCCTGACAGTGCCGGGAAGCGAAGTTCCCTTCTACCTCCAGCCGGCGAGGAATGGATGAACACTCAGGGGATCCGATGCGGTTTTAAAAGACTTTACTTATCACAGGTTCAGGCGTACAAATCAGCAAAAGGAAAAACCCGATGCTTAGGATTCCAGGCTAGAACCCCAGCCACGTGTAGGCCAAGATGGCGACCACCACGTGTAAAACTTCCAAGGGGAATAAACGCTCACAAGGCGAGATCCCCACCGGGAAGAAGACCGGAGAGGCGGGAACCGGCTAGTTTATACCCCCCCCGCAACTCAGACCTTCCTCCCACTGTTATGGAAAGCAGGGAGGGTCCAATGCCCTCCAGGTAATCCCTCCCTGCATCTCACCTAGGGCCTTTACTGTGCTAATGTTTTGAGCCGGGAAGGCCTTTGGGAAATGTAGAGAAGGGGGTTTCTGAGATGGCATGTCACTGTACCAAAGACCAACACCAATGCCAGTTAAATATTTCTCCAAGCCTTCACAAGTCTCCTCTACTTCATTGTAGTTTTATATTTTATCAGGGAGCCATGCTTGTTTGTTTGGAAGCAAACAGCATTTCTCTCTGGTCTAATTACTTAGGGTGTCCTTACGTGGCCAGGCTAATATGCTGGTAAAATCTAGCTAGTCCCACGATGATTGTGATAGCATGGGAGAATATTTATACCAGCTAGTACAGCATACATGGTCGGATAAACTGCCACATTTAGACTACCCCCCTTATCTACGGAGTGATTTGCGGGAGGCAATCCAGAGCAGATGCAGCGGCCCTTAGGAGTCCTGCAACAGGTTTGCTTTACAAAATGGGTCAGGATTGATAGCACAGTGGATAGGGCGTTTGCCTTGCATGTGGCCTATCCAGGTTCGATCCCTGGCATTCCATATAGTCCCCTGAGTACCGCCAAGAGTAATTCTGAGTGCGGTAACTCAGAAAAACCAGGAGTAGCCTCTTACCATTGCTGATTGTGACCCAACAACCAAAAAACAAAAATACAAACAACAAAAACGCAGCAACAACTAAAAAACAAATCAAAATGATATATACCAGCTACCACTTCCCTAAGAAGACAGTTAAGTGTGTGAATGTAAGAGTGAGTGTGGTGGGGCCGGAGCGATAGCCCAGCGGGTAGGGCGTTTGCCTTGCACGCCGGATGGCTCATGCAGGCCTGGGTTTGATCCCCGGCATCCCATATGGTCCCCTGAGCACCACCAGGAGTGATTCTGAGTGCAGAGCCAGGAGAAACCCCTGAGCATTGCCGGGTGTGAGTGTGACCAAAAAAAAAAAAAAAAAAAAGAGTGAGTGTGGTGTGGTGTGTGTTGGGATATGTGTATGTGTGGGGCGTGTGTGGTATGTGAGTATGTGTGATGGTCATGTGGGTGGTGTCTGTATGTGTGGTGGTATATTATATGTGTGGAGTGTGTGGTGGTGATGTTTGTGTGGTGTGTGTACATGTGGTATTACATGTGTATGTGTGTGGTGGTATGTGATATGTATGTATGTATGGTCTGGGTGGTATTTGTATGTTGTGTGTGTTATATAAGAGTAGCATGTGTACTTGGTGTGTGTGATGTATGTGTATGTGGTGTTTTAAGTGTCTGTGTGGTGTGTTGGGGGTGTGTGTGTGGTATGTGTGTACTAATGAACTCATCAAACCTTCCCTTGAGATGCTATACCTACTCAAAACTGAGCTTTCAGCCTTTCAGACTGTGGCACCCTGAGGGCTCGGGAGACCTGTCTATTGCACAGGAGCCATGACGGGCTGGACTCTGGACTCTGCTGGGCTCAGTAGGAACTCAGGGCATCAGCAAGCCAAGGAGCAGAAGCTCAGCCTGCCATGGTGCACTGGTCATTCTCGTTCATGTCTGGTTTCCGTTTCCGTTCTTCTTCCCTCCCCTTTGCTGTTTTTGCAGTGAAGGGCGGTGGCACACCCTTGGTGGCGGTGCTTGCTGGAACCGCTCACTTTCCGCTGTGGAGCTCACACACCTGGTGTGGCATGTGTGACTGTGTCACTCTGATTTGGCACTGGGGGTCTTGAACAGCAGTGCACGTGGGTGGGTCAGTGTCGGGGCGCTCCGCCGGGTCCCCGACAGTGCCGGGAAGTGAGTTCCCTTCTACCTCCGGCCGGCGAGGAACGGATGAAAACTCAGGAATCCGATGCAGTTTTAAAAGGCTTTACTTATCACAGGTTCAGGCATACAAATCAGCAAAAGGAAAAAACCCGATGCTTAGGATTCCAGGCTAGGAACCCCAGCCACGTGTAGGCCAAGATGGCGACCACCACGTGTAAAAGCTTCCAAGGGGAATGCACGCTCACAAGGAGAGAGATCCCACAAGGAAGAAGGAAGGGAGAGCGGAACTGGCTAGTTTATATTCCTGTAACTCAGACCTTCCTCCCACTGTTATGGAAAGCAGGGAGGGTCCAATGCCCTTAGGTAATCCCTCCCTGCACCTCACCTAGGGCCTTTACTGTGCTAATGTTTGAGCCGAAATCTGCTTAGGAATGCTTTTGTAGTGTAGAGAAGGGGGGTTTCTGAGATGGCATGTCTCTGTACCAAAGACCAACACCAATGCCAGTTAAATATTTCTCCAAGTCTTCACAAGTCTCCTCTACTTCATTGTAGTTTTATATTTTAGTTGCCTTTGAGTATATCAGGGAGCCATGCTTGTTTGCTTGGGAAGCAAACAGCATTTCTCTCTGGTCTAATTACTTAGGTGTCCTTACGTGGCCAGGCTAATGTGCTGGTAAGATCTAGCTAGTCCCACGATGATTGTGATAGCATGGGGAGAATATTTATACCAGCTAGTACAGCATACATGGTCGGATAAACTGCCACATTTAGACTACCCCCTTATCTACGAGTGATTTGCGGGGAGGCAATCCAGAGCAGATGCAGCGGCCCTTAGGGAGTCCTGCAACAGGTCAGGGCCAGCAGGGTGCCGCACGGCCTCATGGTTGCAAGGCGCTGTCCACTGAGTTTTCCCCAGGCCCCTCAGATGTGTGTTTTTTCTTTTTTGGTTATACCCAGAGATGCTCAAGGCTTACTCCTGGCTCTGCACTCAGGAATTACACCTGGTCAGTGCTTGGGGACCATATGGGATGCCGGGGATCTAACCCGGGCCGGCTTCGTGCTGCTGTGTATCCCCCCATATTTTTTTAAAGTGCACTTGTAAGTATGATTTTCTCTGTGTGCAGAAAACTGATCTAATATTTTTTTTTTTTCAGGCTCTCAAAATGGGACACAAAGTGATTGTATTCGACATTTCTGGTGTCAGATCCTTGTGGGAAACTTCGTGTCAAGAAGCACAAAGCTTGGCAGAAAAAGGAAGCAGAAAGACTTGAGAAAAGTGCCTTGGAAAAGTATGTGCATGTGCTGGCGCAATGGCTGCTTCTTTAGCACAGAGGGGTAGGAGGTTCAGGGGAGAGGCCACCTTTCCTCTGGGCTGTGAGAACTTCAGAACCTTTCTTTGCTGCAGCATGGAACCGACCACGGGTTCTGTAGGCTCTGTAACAGGAACACCACAGTGACGAGCCCCCCCCCCCCCCCCCCAAGGTGACAAGACAAGGAGACAAGGCCCACTGTCCTCACTACATGTAAGCTGGGAGGACAGGTTCTAGGACATGAAGCTGTAAATGACAGGCCAGAAAGGATGTAGACAGCCTCAGGAGTGCTGAGCCAGTATCAGTGAGCAGCCCTGGAGATACCCTCAGATCATCTACAGCAGTGACAGCTCCAAGGTGGGGCCTACTAATGTCAGGTCAGGTCTCCTACAAACTGGGGTTCCTAGGTATTTTTTTGGGGAGGGCATGGAGCACACACACAGTATGCTCAGGGGCCACTTCTGCTCAGTGCTTGGAGAGTCTTAAGGTACTGGGGATTGAACCTGGGCCTCCCACATGCAGGGCGTGTGCTCCAGCCCTTTGAGCCATCTCCCTGGACTCGTCTAGCTAATTCTGTAACTGTTGCTGGAGAAGCAGTAAGTTCTCTGCACATAAAAGCATTTATTGATGAACAGCAGGGCCACAAGTGGCGCGAGCGCTGGGCTGTGATAGGCTGGTCTGCTGGGTGGAGTTCTGACGAGAGGGAAGTCCGGATGTGGAAAATGGAGGCCCTCATGGAGTGGGGTGGGGGGTCATCTGGCTTTTTGTGAGGCTCTGCTGGGGTGGCGGGCCAGGGCTAGAACCCGCCATCCCTCCTGGGCGCCTTGTGAGCGGCTGGGCACAGGGAGAGCAAGTAGCAACTCTGCCCCATGTCTGTGAGTCTCTGGATCAGCATACCTGGGCCGGATTGAAAAAAAACTGCTGCAGGGTGAGTGTCGATGATCCAGGCTGTGATAGGCTATCGCTGGGTGGAGTTCTGACGAGAGGGAAGTCTGGATGTGGAAAATGGTGGCCCTCATGGAGTCGGGGGGGGTCATCTGGCTTGTTATGCGGCTCTGCTGGGGTGGCGGGCCAGGGCTAGAACCAAAAATTCACATTTCTGATGGCTGAAAATTCCTGAGTCCCCTCCTGGGCAGAGGGAACAAGAAAGGAGGAAGGAACAGAGAGGAATGGGAGAGGCCCTGGCCCCGAGAGAGGGCACCTGGTAATGAGAATGTGGCTGGGGTTCTGTGTCCAGGCGCAGGGAGGGGCCTCAGGAGGGTAATGTGGCCTGTGTTGCCATTTCAGGATCAAGGAGGAGTGGAACTTTGTGGCTGAGTGCAGGAAGAGAGGCGTTGTCCCGGCCCTCCACAGCAAGAATGGCCTCACCGACACCAACGCAAAGGCTTCTGGAAAGATGGAGAGGAATGCCCTTGCAAGGCCCAGCTCGCTTTCAAGGAGAGAGGAAAAGGGCGCAGTGCATTTGTGTTTGAACTGTCGGGGCCTGAGTGGACGGTGAGTGTGTGTGTGTTTGTGTGGGCCCTGGTGGGTGCCCAGGGCACAGCCACGCTGGTATTGCTGCCCACTGAGCTCAAGGACCCCAGCTGTCCCAACAGGCTCTTTGCCTTTAGAGAGCTTTCCTGTACATGGAAGGAGTTTGCTATCAGCTGTGAGCCTTTGTCCCCTCTCTTCCCTTTGGGTGTCTTAGAGTAGAGGGCAGGGAGGTGCTGAGACCTCAGTGGGCTGCCCCTGGGACACTGTGTTCCTGAGCACTCTGCTGCCCTTCCCCTCTCCTCTCTCTTCCCCTCTGCTACTATTCCCTCCTCTCTCCTCCCCTGCCCTCTCCTCCTTTCCTTCCATTTCCCAGCACCTCTTGCTGCGGAGTGTGCCGTCACAGAGGCACTTAGAGATCCTTCAGAGAGTTTTCTTTCTGAGATTTGCAGACCAGAGCAGAGAGCCCCTCTTTCTTTCCCCGGTGATCCCACATGCTTTCTGCTCCCCTCCACTCCCCACCTACCTTTGCTGGCAGAAGAATCTTGGGCTTGTCCACCACCTACTTTTTTTGGGGGTGACCTGAGTCAATGAGCTTGGATGCAGTTCATTTCAGTGGGACCTATAAATAACTGCTCACTCTCCCCCCCACTCATTTTAGTGGGACCTTTAAGTACCTGCTCACTCTTCCCCCATTTTGGGGAGAGGACTCTGGTCTGGGAGAGTAATGTAGAGTAGCTCTCTGAAGTAGTGTTGGGGGGACCAGAGCCATAGCACAGTGGCTAGGGTGTTTGCTTTTTACGCCGACCCAGGGTTCGATCCCCAGCATTGCATCTCACATGGTCCCCTGAGCTCTGCCAGGAGTAAATTCCGAGTGAAAAGCCAGGAGTAACCCCCTGAGTGTCGCTGGGTGTGATCTGAAAAACAAAAAAAAAAAATAAAGTAGTCTTGGGGTGATCCTGTATCCTCATCAGCGTCCAGCTCCTTTCTGAGCGCTATTTTGAATTCAATTTTATCTATTTATTTTCATTCATTCATTCATTCATTCATTCACTTTTATCTATCTATCTGTCTGTCTGTCTGTCTGTCTGTCTGTCTGTCTGTCTGTCGGTCTGTCTGTCTGTCTGTCTGTCTGTCTATCTATCTATCTATCTATCTATCTATCTATCTATCTATCTATCTATCTATCTATCTATCTATCTATCTATCTATCTATCATCTATCTCCCTATCTCTCATCTCTCTATCTCTCTCTATATCTATCATCCATCCATTCGTCCATCCCTCCATCCACCCATCCATCCGTCCATCCGTCCATCCGTCCATCCGGTCCATCCGTCCATCCATCCTTCCATCCATCCATCCGTCCATCCCTCCATCCACCCATCCATCCGTCCATCCGTCCATCCGTCCACCCGTCCATCCGTTCGTCCGTCCATCCATCCTTCCGTCCATCCATCTGTCCGTTCATCCCTCCATCCCCTCCCTCCCTCCCTCCCTCCCCCTCCCTCCCCCCCCTCCATCCATCCATCCATCCATCATCCATCCATCCATCCATCCATCCATCCATCCATCCATCCATCCATCCATCCATCCATCCATCCATCCATCCATCCATCCAGTATCACACCTGGCGATGCTCAGGGGTTACTCCTGGCTCAGCATTCAGGAATTATTCCTGGTGGTGCTCAGGAGACCATATGGGATGCCGGGCTCAAACTGGGATTATCCATGTGCAAGGCAAATGCCCTATGTGTTGCGCTATTGCTCCAGTCCTTCATTTATGGTTTTGATTTTTTGGGTCAGACTGGCCACCACTCAGGATTTACTCCTGGCGGGGCTCAAAGGAACTTATGAGTGCTGGGGATCGAACCTGGGTCAACTGCATATAAGGCCAGCACCCTACCCACTGAGCAATCTCTTCGGTTCCTGTTGTGAGCTCTAAAGGACAGAGTGTCCGAGGGTTTCACTTGCTGGCTTCACACCTGAACCTGGAGAGACGGCAACTACATCCCCTCTTTCTCCTGTACCCCATTATTGAAGGTCTGAGCATGTGTGGGGTGAGAAGGGGGCATGTCTGGTTTTCCATTAGAGACTGTCATTGTCACTGTCCTGTAGGGGTCAATCCGCCTCCCTGCTGGAAGCCCCGGCTGAGAAGCAGGTGGGAGGGGCCTAGAAAGGGGCGGGGAGACCTGTTATGAATGGGGGGGGGGGTCTTCATTGCTGCAGCCTTTTCCTCCCTTTCGAATGTGCTTGAGCCCCGCTCATGAGGGGACAAGCCGAGCTCCAGAAGGTGGATTTCAGCTGCTTGCTCTCTCCTCAGCTTAGTGCTTCAGCTGTGCCTCTAAAGGGTGACCAAGGCCCAAGTGATAGTCAGCGGGGTGGGTGTTTGCCTTGCACGCAAGCCGACCTGGGTTCGATCCCCGGCATCCCATATGGTCCCCCTGAGCACCGCCAGCAGTAATTCCTGAGTGCAGAGCCGGGAGTACCCCTGAGCACTGCCGGGTGTGACCCAAACTGAAGCTTCCAGAAGGGACTCGGTCCCTTTCCTTCACTGCTGCTGCTGCTTCAATGGTGGTCGCCATGGAGGCTGCACACACTCGTGATAGGGTGGGGGTGATGGTGCCTGATGCTCCATCAAGGTGCTCAGGGACACACCAGTGGCTCACTGGGCGCTGCGACGGCTGGGGGCACAGTGGTCTGGGGGCCCAGCACTCGCCTGGGGACTCTCCTGGCCCAGGAGCTCGCACATTTTCAGTTGTGGGGCTTGCTTTCCGAGGACCCTGCATTTTGGTTGGGAGTATTCCATGGACCTACGAGGAGGTTTGCACGGTCTGGGGGTGTCCGTGGACCTGGCCAGGAGGCTTGTATACTCTCTTGATGTCCTGGGGATTCTACACAGTAAAGCTGCTGCCCCTGGGGAGTGAATTCTTGGCCTCATGCTTCCAAAGCAGGAGCTGTGTGCCATGGAGTCATCTCCTGACCCTGAGAGCCAGTTATTCATCACCATGTAGCTCCGTGGCCTCAGCACAGCGGGGAGTCCCCCCGCCTGCACAGGATTGTGGGGGTGACTGCGGCCCTGGGCCGGGGTGGGGAGGGGTCTGTGAGGCTCCTAGGGCTGGAGTCATTCTTGTCCCTCCTGCTGTGAGCAGGAGGACCTGGATACCGCTGTCCATGGCCCTGGGTACCGCTGCTCCTCGTCTTTGGCCTTTTTGTTTTTGTGGAGGTATTCAGGGGTATTCCACGCGCCTTGCTCAGAGGTTGTTCCTGGCAGGGCTGGGTGGCTGTGGGGTGCAGGATCAAATCCAGGCCTCCTACAAAGACCCTGGATCCTGCTCTTTCCAGGGATCTCTCCTTAACTTTATTCCCCAACTCTCCGCTGAGAGTTTTTCATGTCACTACCAAGTATTTCATTGCTTTGTGCTGGCTGTTTGTTCTGTGAGTGAATGCATCCCCTGACGGATGGGTTGTCTGGAACTGGTAAAAGCCGGGGAACAGCCTGCTCCCTTTTTGGAGGCAGGAACAGGCCAGGACCAGAGGATTCTGGGGCGAGAGGAGTGGGCTGGGACGAGAAGGCTCGACCTGCATCCATCATTTTGATTGCTCTCCACCCCCTTCCCTGCTCTAGATGTGCCTCGGGGTTCCCCACCCCGGGACTCTATTTAACCCTTCAGGTGAGTACACCCCCAGATCCTAGTGGCAGGGAAGGGGCAAAGGCTCTGAAATGTATGTTTTCCTGATCCAACAGGGACCCTTGGAAGCTTGTTCCAGAGCTGGGACAAGGAAACAGGTTTAGTTGGGGATCAGCAACCATGATGGTGGTGGACTTGTCTGGACTTGTCCATCCAGCACTCCCCCACTATATCTATATATCTATATATCTATATATCTATATATCTATATATCTATATATCTATATACCTATATATCTATATGTCTATATGTCTATATGTCTATATGTCTATATCTATATCTATAATCTATATCTATAATCTATATCTATATATATCTATATCTATATAATATATGTATATACGTACATATAATATATGTATATATAATATGTATAATATATATATACACACACAGGGAGAGAGAAAGGAGAGAGAGAGAGAGAGAGAGAGAGAGAGACAGAGACAGAGACAGAGACAAAGACAGACAGAGAAAGACACAGAGGGAGAGAGCAGTCTTGTTTTCAGGCTTGGGCTGATTAAAACAGTTAAAAGGAAATAGTTTAAAGAGTTGGTCAGTGGGGAGCGGCTCCAGCTCCTGGCGTCCTGCTGGCGTCAGGAGGGCGTGAATCACCAGGGGAGGCCTGTTTCCTGTAAAGGCTAGAGATAAGTTGTTAGCTCCATGTGTCTCCAGGGGTCTCTGTAACAGCTCAGGGAGCTCTCTGGTGGGTCTGGAGTTTGTCTTCCCCTCTATCTGTGATCACCTAGTTTAACACTAAGTACAACGTGCAGGAACATTCCTGAGTGCTGGAAACCGCAAAGGCTGAGGGGGTCTGACAGAGGCTCTAGGCATAGTCTTGTGGAGAAGATGGAGTTGCTCGTGCTCGCCCCCTATAGGGCAGGCGGGTTCTGTCAGGCGGGTTCTGAGGCCCCAGCCGCCCCTCCTCTAGCTCTGTCTTCACTGGCTCTTCCCTTGGTGGGGGGGCTCTGGGGGTCTGGTGAGTTAGGTGAGTCTGAGCTATTCCCGCTGTTGCTTGTCCAAGACTGAGCAGACTTGTGGAAACTGGACTGCCTTTAATTTTTATTTCACACTATATCTTCCTCCCTTGTTTTTCTTATATGGCCCCCATGTTCAATTACATGATTCTCATATGGAGCTGTGACCAGAATTTAAGAAACCAGGGGGCCGGAGCGATAGCCCAGTGGGTAGGGCGTTTGCCTTGCACGCCGGCCCATGCCTGCCTGGGTTCAATCCCGGCATCCCATATAGTCCCCCATGCACCGCCAGGAGTGATTCCTGAGTGCAGAGCCAGGGAGTAACCCCTGAGCATCTCCGGGTGTGACCCAAAAAAGCAAAAGAAAAGAAAAGAAACCAGGATTTAACACACACACACTCACATCATCATCATCATCATCATCATCATCATCATCATATCATCATCACATGTCTCAAATGAGTCACATGGGGTGAGTACTCATGAGTACTCATACTGTCTTATGAGTACTCAGTACTTATTAGTACTCACTCATACTGACTTAAGCTGGTTCCCATGTTGCTGAAATAACCATGAGTATCATTTGCAGGGGTATATTGATCTTTCAAATGTGCCTTCATAGAAAGAGGAAGGCGAGAGCAGTTCTATCCAGGGAATCAATATATCGACCTCTCCATAAGGAACACGGGGTCAGCAACGCACAGACTCAGCTCTGCATTTTGATTCAGTGTCAAGAGGCAAACCATCTGGCCTGGGCTAACTATGAGGAGGGGCTGATGTTTTGCCAGAATCATTTGAAGCATTTGATTTTCATGCTGTCATGAATTTTTGGCAACTTGAATTTGGGTTAATTACCTAGTGTGAAATTATTAGCAACTGCAGATAATTCTGCTTGCTTTTTTTTAGTTTATTTTGGGGTCATAACTGGCGATGTTCAGGGTTCTGCACTCAGAGATCACTTCAGGTGGGCTTGGGGACCATATAGGATGCTGGGGATTAAACCCTGGTCTGACGTGGGCAAGGCAAACACCCTGCCTTGACTGTACTATTGTTCTGGCCCCTCTATTTTTAAAAAAATATTTTTATTATACCACCATGAGATATACAATTATAAGGATGTTCATGTTTGGGTTACATCTTACAGTGTTCCAGCACCCATCCCTCCACCAGTGCCCATTTCCCACCACCAACGTCCCCTATTCCCTCCCCCCCCCCCTAGCCTGCCTCTATGGCGAGTTTATTATCTCTTTCTCTTTCTCTAGCTCTATCTCTCTCTCTTTCTTCTCTCTTACACATTGTGGATTGCAATACATACATTTAGAGGTCATCATGTGTATCTTACTGCCTGTATTTAATGCTCATTTTTAGGTTGGTATTAGCACTTTCGACAATTATTAGCACTCTGTTCCCTTCTCTGTCTTACCTAACCTCTGACTCCCACACATTTGTGTAATTTTCACCTTTGATATGACCTCCTGATCCTTGTTTCGCCTGATCTTGGATATTGGTATTATACTAGGTGTATATATCTATGTCATGCAAATAAATGCAGTCATTCTATACCTTCTGGCTAATTTCACTCAACATGATCCTCTCCATGTCCATCCATTTATAGGCAAATAGGGGGACACCCAGCATCCTGGATGTTGCCCCTGGTGCTTGTCCTGGCTGGCTGTACTCGGGGGCTTCCAGGTCCATACCTAGGATGCTGGGGATTTGGGGTGGGGAGCTGTGTCTGGAATGTGGTGTCTGGATTGAACTCTGGCTTCGCCCATGCCAGGCGCGTGAAGTCGCTCGTGCTTCTGCTGTTTCCCCCAAGCGCTTCAGCACTGACGGTGGAGTCTGATGCTCTTTCAACAAAGATGTGGTTTTGTGCATGGAGCAAGCAGGCCCAGGGAGGAGCCAGTAAGGCCTGGTGTCATTCATTCTGCCTTAGGAGCTCCCGGAGTCTCTGAAGGAGCAGATGCACCTGAAGGAGTGGTACATCAATCATACCCTGATCCAGAGCATCCCCACCTACATTGAATTGTTTGAAGCCATGAGAATCCTGGATCTGCCCCAAAATCAACTGTCACATCTCCCGGCTGAAATCGGTAAGTCACCTAGCAGGCTACCACTGACCTCTTGTGTGGTGAGCAGGAAGCTGGTGGGCCAGGGGGCCCTGTGGAAACTGTTTCCTCCCTCCACCCCAGGCTGTCTCTGGTCAGCCAGTTTCTGTGTTCTTAGAACTGCTTGTTCCCTAGGGCCCCCTGGGGGTGTCGGAGCACAGCGTCACCTAAGGCAGCAGCAGTTCAGGACATTCAGCACTTAACAGCCATTTGCTTATTGCACAGGAAGCTCAAAACTCTCACACTGAGCAACACTCTTCATTAATTTCCTTTTGCTCTGGAATGACAAATGTGTGATAATGTTTCTTTTTTTTTTTTCTTTTTTTTTTTTTTGGCTTTTTGGGTCACACCCGGCAATGCTCAGGGGTTTCTCCTGGCTCTGCACTCAGGAATTACTCCTGGCGGTGCTCGGGGGACCATATGGGATGACGGAGATTGAACCTGGGTCTGCACAGGCCGGCCGCGTGCAAGGCAAACGCCCTACCTGCTGGGCTATCGCTCTGGCCCCACGATAATGTTTCTTATAAACATACAGTGCAATATAATATTCCTGGCTATTCGTCCCTTGGTGATTTTAGCTTATGTTGTTCTGAAACAATGTTAGAATGCTCAATAATATTTTTATGAAAAGTATAAATGCGAACATGGCCATTTATAATGAATTTATAGAGAATAAAGGCGAAGTACCGACCAGGGAAACAGGGTGGAGGAGTGGGAATTGGTCAGACTCAGTTGCTCTAAAGCCACTTGCACTTAACCCTCCAGACATCCCATTTTTTTCAGGCTAGATTTGCTTCAGTTTTGTTTTCTCAGTAATTTTGTCATTCAACTCCAGTCCCTGAAGCTGAAGTGGTCCAGGCTGCCTCTCATCGTCTGGGGCTGTGAGCAGCAAAGGCCGGGGGCTGTGCCGAGCCCCTGCTCATCACACCCCTGTGCCCTGGGACTGTGTCACACTGCGCTCACATAAACATTCCAGGGATGCCAGCACGTGGGTGTGGGAGGGTTGGCACTCTGGAGCTCGTCCACGTCTTGCCGGGTGTGCCAGGACCGCAGCCCTCACCTCCTTCCCTGCTAGGCTGAGTGCAGGGTTGTGGGAGCAGTTTCTGGCCTTCATACCTCTGGAGGTGAAGCAGGAATGTGTGCTTCACCTCCAGAGCAGACTTGCTTACTGCCGGCTAGGAGAGGGGAGGCTTCCTCCAGTCAGGTGTCTCCACTGCAGTGCCCCTGGTGTAAGCTTCATCTGGGGCATCTCTGTCAGCCTCTGGGGACTTGGGAGCATGGTGATGATACTGAAGTGTTGTTTCTGAGGCAGGCTTCTTGTGTCTTCTGCCAGTAGCAGTGAAGGAACAAGAGGCAAACTTACTAGTAGGGTAAATCAAACCTCAAACAGGCTAAGGAGGAGTACTTGTTCCCTTGCTGAATTTCTGAGATAGTACAAATGACCTTAGCATTTATTTTTTTAATTTCATTCATTCATTTGTTCATTCGTTTGTTCATTCATTCATTCATTCGTTCACTCGCTTGTTCGTTCATTCATTCATTCACTCATTCATTTATTTGCTTTTTGGGTCACACCTGGCCATGCTCAGGGGTTACTCCTGGCTCTGCACTCAGGAATTACTCCTAGCTATGTCAGGGGCCATATGGGATGCCGCAGATCGAACTCGAGTTGGCGCGTGCAAGGCAAATGCCCTACCCTATCTCTCCGGCCCCAACCGTAGCATTTATAAGTGTTTGTGAATATACATGTCAGACAGTTGCACAATGGGCTCTCACCGGCATCAAATTGTTCCAGGGTATCTTGTCCCCCTCGAACAATCGCTTCAAATGTACTGTGAAAGATCAACTTATGGCATGATTTCTTCCTTTTTTCCCCCCCCCCGGTGGAGTCAAAATGTTCTCCATATAAGCTAGAGGTCAATGAAAATAAGCTCAGCTCTAGGGTCCTGCAGTTAAGCAAGACGGAGATGGGAAAGAAGCATTCTGAGCAGCTGTGCTTTGTGATGGAGGCAGGTCGCATCTTTCTGTGTTGTAACATTTATGGAGGCCTGGCTGGGAGGAGGTGGGGACACAGGAGGGAGCAACAGGCACTAAACAGCACACTCATGTTTGCAGGATGGTTGTGTGATATCTGACATCAAGGACTCAAGCCTGGCCTTGAATAGTCTTTTCTGTGTGAAACTCACACACACACACACACACACACACACACACACACAAGATCATTAAATGAATTTTAAATAGCCTAAAGAGCAAGATTATTTTAAAAAGTTTTACTTAAGTTTTTTTTTTTTCTTTTTTGGGTCACACCCGGCAATGCTCAGGGGGTTACTTCCCTGGCTCTTTGCTCAGGAATTACTCCTGGCTCTGCACTCAGGAGTTACTCCAGGCTCTGCACTCAGGTATTACTCCTGGCTGTGCACTCAGGAATTACTCCTGGCTCTGCACTCAGGAATTACTCCTGGAGGTGCTAGGGTCCATATGGGATGGTGCTAGGAGACCATATGGGTTGCCGGGATCGAACTCAGGTTGGTCGCATGCAAGGCAAACGCCCTATCCTCTGTGCTATCCTCCAGCCCTTACTTAAGTATTTTATTTTATTTTTTTTTATTTTTTTTTTTGCTTTTTTGGGTCACACCTGGCGATGCTCAGGGGGTGTCAATTCCTTAAGCTTTTCCTTGGGCTCTTCAAAGGAGAGGCCTCTGGATGACTATCCTTGATTGGATTAGATTCCCTACTAGAAACTAGGCCTTAGGATTCTGGGAGAAGAAGCTGAAGGGAAGGAACAGAGGTTTCACTGCTGTTGGACAGGATCCCAGGACATTCCAGGAAGGAACTGTTACTTAAAAACATGCTAGTGCTAAGGTGTCTGTCTTGGTCCAACTGAGCTATTAAAAATACCACAGATGGGGTAGCATGTAATTTATTGTGCCATATATTAGCTCTCAGCTACAGGCTGGATGTTGGGGGTGAGCTTGCCCCATGGTCATGTAAGTGTGTCTCCCTTGGGCTGCAGATTTCTCCTAGCCCCCGCCCCCCGCACCCCCCGTGGCAGAGGGACATAGGGGCTCAGTGGCCTCTTCTTTCTAAGGGTTCTGACCCCATTCACGAAGGCTCCACTCTGCCTATTCATAGTCATTGTTGGGGTAAGGGTTTCAATATGAATATGGGAGGCCACATTCCTCTTCACAGTCATGTCAGACCACAGCAGTGTCTCATGTGTTTTATTTCAATCCATTTCTGTCAAGTTGCTGATATTTCAGTTTTATTTTTTATTTATTATTTTTTTTTTTTTTTTATTTTATTTTATTTTTTTTTTCAGTTTTATTTTTTAAAGAAGTGCTTTTGTGTTAGTTTCAGGTTTGAAACTATTCAGTCAGCTCACAATTGGGGTATAGGTTTTCCTTAATTGTCGGGAATGCTGTGTGCCCTGACAAAATTCAGGATCAAGGTCAGGGATCCCCTTCTTCCCCAGGGGATTGGCAGCCAGTGGACGGAGAAAGACACAGAGAAAAACGCGAGAATACAGCAAAGTTTCAAAAGGTTTTACTCACACTTGTTCTGGTATACAATCCAACAATAGGAAAACTCCTGACTTAGGTTCCTAATTGGGCCCGGCCAGGTTGTAGGTTTAGAATCCTAGGCCAAGATGGCTGCCACCACTTGTTAAGGCCAACAGGGAAGAGAAAGGAGAGAAGAGCAGAGAAAGAAGGCGAAAAGGCAAAAGGCAAAAAGACCAAAGACAATAAGTGGTACAGCTTTTATATCTTTTCTGTTTAGACTGCCCACACCAATGGGAAGCAGATGGGGTCAAGTCCCCTCAGGTAACTTCTCCCTGGACCTCACCTAGGTCCATTGAAATGTTAATGTCAAGAGCTGCCTTGGAAGTGCCCCTGCAGGGTAGAGTGGAGGAGGGGCATCTGAGATGAACTGTATTTCATAATACAAAGGCAAGCAACTCTACCAATGGATATTCTACAGCCAGGTATATATTTCTCCAAGCCTTCACAAGATTCTTATCTTTACTTCATATTGTTTTGTATATCAGCCTTTAGACTTATTAGAGAGCCATGCTTGTTTGCTTGGAGGCAAATAGTATTTCTCTCTGGTCTAAGTACTTAGAGATCCAACGTGGCCAGGTAAATTATACTGGTAAGACCTAGCTAGTTCCACGATAATTATGACAGCATGAGAGAAAATATTAATACCAGCTAACATAGAATACATGGTAAGATATACTGTCACATATCAAATTGTCCTCCCTATCTACAAAGTGGCCTTTGGGAGGTAACTCCACGCAAGATGCAGAGGCTCTGGGCAACAATGTACTGCAACACTTAATTAGTCCAATTTCTACCTGTCATTCTTTGGGGGTTCACCTCCTGCCTATGAAAGAGCTTTGCGAATATTGTTAGAAAGCATGTTTTGTCATAATTGAGTCAATGTAAACATGAAGCCATTATTTATAAACAACTTGATTGTATGACTTCTTGTGTATGCAGAACTTTGTGGATATTTTAACATCTAGCTCCTGTTCCATTAAGAGCCATCAAAGGCCATACCTGATCATTGTGCTTCTGAGGAGCTGTGCCATACTTTAAAGTCATTGCAATTATTTTTTTTTCATCATGTGAATGAATGAAATTATTCACGTGAGTTGCAATTCCTTTCACTGCAAAGGGGCTTGCACCATTTGGGGGTGCTGAGGCCTGATGCCAGCTACATGGTGTGTAAATCCCCACACTCTCTTCACCTATAGTTCCACTATGCTGTCTAAAGCTTAAAAGTAAGCAAAAAAAAATTATGATCAAGTTTAAAATGTTCAGAAAAAAGATCTACTGATAGTAAGGAACGCTTAAAAAAGCAAATACAGCATTTTATCAAATGCCTTCCTGACTTTTTGTTCCTGACTTTTCTTCAAATGTTTCACATCTTTATCTCTGTTGTTCTTAAAAGATCTTACAGTGGGGGCAAGCGAGATACGACAGCATGTAGGGGCTTGCTTTGCTCGTGGTTGACCGGGGTTCAATCCCAGGCATCCCACATGGTTCCCTGAGCACTGTCAGGAGTAACTCTTGAATTCATAGCTAAGAGTTACCTCTGAGCATCATCAAAACCCAAATATATAAATAAATATTTTACCTGAACTGGAATGACAGTAGAGGGGTTAAGGCTTTTGCCTGGAATCCCACCAACCCTGGTTTGAATCCCTGGCACACTCATAGTCTCCTGAGAGCCCTGCCAATCATCATTCCTGAGGACAGAGCAAGGAATAGTCCCTGAGCACCGTCATGTCACCAAGTGTGGCTCCCAAACCTCCAAATAAGTAAATACACTTTTCAAAAATGTTCTGAAAAAATAAATAAAGCTCTGAAAGGATCTGCTTTATGGATGTTTGTGTCTTTCTGATGACAGGTTGTTTGAAGAACTTAAAAGAACTCAATGTGAGTTTCAACCGTTTGAAGAGCATTCCTCCAGAAGTGGGAGATTGTGAAAATCTAGAGAAACTGGATTGCTCCGGAAATCTAGAATTAACTGAGCTCCCTTTTGAAGTAAGAACGTAAATATCTTTGTTTGGTCCCCTGGTGCTGGGAGAGGGGTAGGGGAGTGGCAGGGAGAATTAGGGTGTTAGGGAGTGAACCTAGGGCCTCATGCATTCTAGTTACACACTCTGCTAGCACGTTTGCCACATTCTTGGCTCTTGATGTCAGATTTTTGTCTGGGCAGCATTGGAATTTTCAGACAAGTATACTTTTCAGAAGTGTTTAGGAGTGTCTTACTTTGCCCTTGAACAAAATAGTTGGTGGGAAGTGACTTTCATATCCCAGTAATTTCTCTCATCACTGGGTTAAAGCCACTGTGATTTTACATATTCTAAGTTTCACGAGTTTTAAATTAACTCCTTAAAATATCATTCATAAATTACTTATAGTCTAAAAATGTTTTTTATATTTATCATGAAACAAGAAAAAAGTGAGATTGATGGTAATTCAGTTTTGATTTTTCTGCTGATCTGCCATAATGCTGGAAACAATTGGACTGAATTATAGGCACCCAACACATCTTTCTTGACTGCTCATTTAGCACCATACTATTATTTTCCTTTTTTTTTTTTTCTAAATTCAAGACAAGAGCAAAGTTAGAATGTGCTCATTCAATAATATGACCGTGTCTTATTAAAACAACTTGGCAATGTGGAACTGGATATTGAGACAAATCGTACTGAAAGTATATGACTTCTACATCTCAGTAATACCTCCCACTGTCCAATTTGAGCCATTCTGAATAACAATTAAAAAATGCATTTTGAGAAGCACTCCAAATTTTATTTACGAATTCCCAAAATAAGTCAATGAAAGGTGGTTTATGGTATATTTCATATCCAAATTCAAACATAAGATATCTAGTATTTGTAGGTTGAATTTGAAGTCCCCTACTTATTGTTAGTTTGTTAAAATCAATTAATGATGGATATAAGACATAAAAGATTTCTGATAGTTTCCCATGCTTTTTTACCAATCTAGATGAGAGTCTCTTAAGATTTGTTTGTTTGTTTTTTGTTTGCTTTTTGATTTCCACCTAACTGTGCTCTGGGCTTCTTCCTGGCTCTGTGCTCAGGGCTCACTGTTGGCAGGACTTAGAGGGACCAAATGGGGAGTTGGGAAGAGTTTTCAAAACTCAGGAAATCCATTTCCCCAACATTATCTTGCTCTTTGTGTATTATTTTATTTTATTATTATTTTATTTCTCTCCTTTCCCCTCCCTTTCTCTTCAAAGCCTGTGTATTTTGCCTTCTGAGATTTTGCACATGCTCTCCCTGCCTGGAGTTTTCTTTCATCTCTTTCCCCTATCAAAAGTCCTCAGGGGAGAACCTTCTAATACTTTATTCTCTGAGACTCCTTTTCTATTTCTTTTTAAAAATATTTTATTATACCACCGTGAGATATACAATTACAAATATGTTCATGTTTGGGTTTCTGTCACCCAGTGTTCCAGCACCCATCCCTCCACCAGTGCCCATTTCCCACCACCAAAGTCCCAGATCCCCTCCCCTTCCCCTAGCCTGCCTCTATGGCAGGTTCTTTATCTCTTTTCTCTCTTTCTTTCTCTCTCTATCTCTCTTTGAGACTCCTTTTCTGATCCTTGACTTCACCTTCACCTTACTGTGATGTTGAGCAGATTAGCCAGTTATTTATCTGCACTTCTGAGCAGTTCCAAGTTGGGGACTTCTTTACTTACAAGATCAAATTTCATTGCTAATGTCGGAAAGTTTACAATCTCACAGGGCAGCCACAGAAATGCTATTTATCTTAGCACCTCCAGTAGGTAGCAGAGCGAATGCACTAGTACTCCAAAAATATGCGCCCTTTAGAGCATTTTGGCATGGAGTCGTAGAAAAGCCTTTGGAAAGAAACATCAATGTAAAAATGATTCGGGATCCTTAATTGTTACTCTTATGAAGCATTAGGACATTTTGGGACGTTTTGTTATTTCTTTCTAGCTAAGTAATCTGAAGCAAGTTACGTTCATAGATATCTCAGCAAACAAGTTTCCCAGCGTTCCGGTCTGTGTCCTGCGGATGACTAACCTGCAGTGGTTGGATATCAGCAACAATAACCTGAACGACCTGCCACAAGATATAGACAGGTAGCTACTTGCATTCTGAAGGTGAGGTATAAGAATTAGTTACTAACATTCTAGCACTGTTAATGTTTAAAGCCGCAGAATTCTTCAATTTGTAGAAGTCAGCTAATTTTTCAGTTTATTCTTTCTAGGAAATAAGTTTGGTTCTTTATGAGATAGCTTGTGCCATTCATGTACACGTGCACATAGGAGCATTTGAGCACATCTTCATTGTCCTGGTGCAATTGAATTGCCTCAATTGAAGTAAATTCTATGGTCCTCAGTAGAATGTCACCATTAACTTTCTTTTACTTTATGGAAGTAGAAAACTAAATGTGTGATAAATGGAATAGAGACAGAACACTAAGTTTCAGAATGTCAATTATTAGTTTTATTGATTGGTTATGTGAACTCCTTCAAACAAAATTTTATATTTGCTTAGAAGCTTTTAAAATTCTATTCCTAGAGTTATGTCATGCTTTACAATAATTAATACACTGAATCATGTGAAATTAATTAATCAGTTTCATCAGTATTAAGAAGTAGCTTGTGCACAGTAGGCCGAGAGAGGGCAGGATTGAAAGGGGCGAATAAAATAAAATCTCTAACTTCCTGGAACCCATAATCTTCTTTATTAAGGACTATAGGTAAGCAGGCAAGACACAATCTTAGTTTTGAGTGCCGTCTCCGTGACCTATTCCTGGTTCAGATGGTGTCTGGGTCTTTCAACTAATTTATGAGACTGAGTGGAAATTGTTTTCATTTGAAACCCCATTGGAAATTTGTGAAATATTTGTGGAATGATTCAAGATTTTATAAATTAATGAAAGAAGGAAAAGAAGGGGTTACCACTGAGTAATGAAGTGAAGCAGAATCCAATGTATCTGACACAGATCTCGCTTGCTTCCATGGTACTCTGTAGTAGTCTTCCTGTTTTAAAGTTAGATAGTACCAGGTACTCTGTTGTACTATCTGTTTTAAAGTTAGAAAACACCTGCTTTCAAGAAATAGGAAAGAAAGCATGTTGTCAAGATTTGCTTAACTCACACCAGCTCCAGCCTAACTTCCCCTCAGACTCTGTTTTCCAAGAGTTACTTGGGAATGTGGGAGAATCTTAGGGGGAAAGGACTATGCTGGCTCTTTCCCAGGCTCCATCATTGCCCACTATATATATATATATATGTATGTATATATATACATATATATGTATATATATACATATATATACATATATATAATATATCATGATATATATATACATATATATTTTTTAATTTTTTTTTTTGCTTTTTTGGGTCACACCTGGCTATGCTCAGGGGTTACTCCTGGTTCTGCACTCAGGAATTACTCCTGGCGATGCTCAGGGGACCATATGGGATGCCGAGGATTGAACCCTGGTTGACCATGTGCGAGGCAAACACCCTACTCACTGGACTATCTCTCTAGCCCCGCCCACTATATTGTGTTATTTGATTATCCCTCTGCGCTAACTGTGTTTTCAACTGTAAATTAAATCAGTAAAACTTAAAAAAAGTAAACCCAAATTGTGGCATCTTGCATGACTTTAGTTAAATTTTAAATTCAGACCCCCACCCCCCCTTTCCTTTGGTAAGCATCAGTATAAAAATTAAACCAACTAGGGATTTTATACTAGAGTTTATTTGTAAATGATGTTGGTATTCGTAAGTCTGAAGCAAAGTTGTTGGGCTCTATCCCTTCTAATTCTTAGGCTACAAGAGCTGCAGACCTTTCTTTTATATAAGAACAAGCTGACCTACCTTCCAGCAGCCTTGCTTAACCTGAAGAAGCTCACCTTGCTGGTTGTCAGTGGGGACTCTTTGGTGGAACTGCCCACAACCCTGTGTGACTCATCCACACCATTAAAGTGAGTAGCTAGAAACATTACTAGTCACGTAACAGACAAGGTAAGGAGCCAGGAAGGTCTGGAGCTTGGATTCCTGGCCCAAAATCTTAATGTTTTTTGTACTCTGAGGTGCAGAGCCTAGTTCACAGATGTTCTGATGTCTTATGGGTCACTGGAAGTTTCTGGGCCAAAGGCACGAGGAAGCAGAGCTCAGAGGATGTTTGGGCCCAGGCTACCTACTAGTTGAAGGTGCAATTTGGTCTGTCCTGAGCACCCACATGGCTATTGGCCTGGAAGGGTCAATAGCTGCTAAATTATTCCTGCTTGTCTCAGTATTTTGGTGGCTTCCTGAAGGAAACTGTTTGCCACCCCAAAATAAGAAAAAATATTGCACTAATAGGATACAAACATCTTGAAGACTGGAATGAACTATTTGAATGTGGCCGTGAATAGTGCAGAGCCACCTGCCCTGAAGATGGTTTCCCCTCCATTTCCTTGGTTCCCTAATGATGTAACTCCCAGAATCCTGGGCTCTGGGGTCTCCTGTCACCCCTCCTTGTCTACTACTCTGAGATTGTTTTAGCACATTCTAGCAACTTGATGATTTCCCGGAACATCACCCAGGTGGCTCCTCAGAGAATCTCCTCTTGACTGTGCCAGACCCCTTGCCTTGTATGTCGGCTGCCTGATAAAACCTTCACCCAAGCCACTCTGCCCCTGGACTCACTTGTTCTCATTGGCAAAGGCTCAGTATCAGTGTTTAAGGAAGGTGAATAAAACTTAGTTCTGTGAAATTTGTAATGTTAAATGGATTTACCTATGAAGAATTGGTACTTCTTTGAGATTTCTCCATAGTTAGAAATGGAAAAAGAACTAGAGAAATATAGGAACCAAAAGATGATAGATATTATAAGTATAACAAAATATGACATAAATATATGTACCAAAATATGACATGTGTATACACACACACTAACAGAAGACTATACAGTAAGAATTGTATGAACACCCAAGACAATAGGGTATACAATTGCAACTGAAGATTGCTGGAATAATTTCTTTTCCTTTTTTTTTTTTGGATTTTTGGGTCATTCAGGGGTGACACTCAGGGGTCACTCCTGGCTCTGCACTCAGGGATTACTCATAGCAGTGCTCAGGGGACCAGATGGTATGCCCGGATCAAACCTGAGTTGGCCACATGCAAAGCAAAAGCCCTACCTGCTGTACTATCACTCTGGACCCTCTGGAGGAATTTCTATTCTGAGTTAAAATAATTATATAATTTTCCACATCGAATGTACAATTTTTCACATCAAACATCCAGAGAGATCACATAGCAGGTAAATCGCTCCCTTTGCACAATGTTGATCCAGGTTCGATCTTGTATCTGTATGGTCCCCAAGTACCACCAGGTGTGATCCCTGAACACAAAGCCAGGAATAAGCCCTAAGTACTGCAATGTGTGACCCCCAAACCAAACAAAAAGTAGAAGAAAAAAGAACAGGTGAAAATACAATGTTTTCTATACTTTCTTGAACAGATTTGTAAGCCTTATGGACAATCCTATTGATAATAATCAGTGTCAAGATGATGACAAAACAATGGAAAGTGAACAAGATCGCCAACATTTTGATAAAGAAGTTATGAAAGCCTATATTGAAGATGTTAAAGAAAGAGGTAGGTAACATATATTTAAAAATATTTAAAATACACTCAAGAGAATTCCATTCGTTCATGCAAATACACTTATTGCTGTATGTCGAGATGACTACGACTTATTATTTAGGAGGACTAATTATTTAGGACTTATTATTTTATTATTACTTTGTTACTTTGTATGTATGTATGTTACTTTGTAAATGGTTTTTCTTGTCACAGAAAAGAAGAAAAGGCAGCACTTTTTTTTTTTTGGGTCAGCGTGCTCAGGGTCTCCTGGCTCTGCACTCAGGAATACACTCACACGAACACACACACACACACGACACAGCACATTTCTAGTACTCTATATATATATATATATAGACATATACAACATTAAATATTTGACAGAGAGAATGGGAACTGCACACTGAAAATAGGAGGAATAATTACTAATTGTGTGTGAGTTTAAAATAAAATGATAGGGCGCTTGCCTTTCATGAGGTTGACCCGGTTCCATCCCTGGCTCCAGAGCACCTCCAGAAGCGATTCCTGAGTGCAGAGCTAGGAGTAACTATTGAGCATTTTTCCAGGTGTGGCCCCAAACAAAAACAAGCAAGCAAACAAACAAAAAAACACACAAATAACTAAAAAGCAAACAGCAGAAATCTACCAAAAAGTGAAGTAAAAACATTTGAATTTAGTTTATGAGAAAATAAAATCTTCTCTTATATAAATCGAGGAGCCCCTATGCCATCTTTTCCTTCTACCTGGTAACCAAAGTCCCAAGTTCTTGGTCATTTACTTCTATTTTGTCTCCTTTTATTATTATGGTCAGAGAGGTTCTAAGCTTTATTTACTTTTTTGTTTATTTGTTTTTTGGGTCACACCTGGTAGTGCTCAGGGCCTCCTCCTGGCTCTGTTGTCAGGGATCACTCTTGGCAGTACTCCTGGGGAGCACATATGCTGGGGATCAAACTAGGGGTCAGCAAAGTGCAAAGCACTCCATAACTCCTACTATCTCTCCAGCCCTAATGTTCTGACACAGCTAGGTGAGTTAAGTGCAAAAGAGCAAGAATCAATATCATTTCACTTGTATCATTTGTCTTCCCGTTGTTCATCCATTTGCTCGAGCGGGCACCAGTAACATTTCCATATGTCCTGTCCGAGAGCAAGTGTAGCCCAAGGGCATCTGCTTGCTCCAGGAACACAAAGAGCCTCAAACCATTCCTTCAGGTCGTGGGAATGAGGTCTATAACTGTTACTGGTTTTGGCATATCAAATGCAACACAGGTAGCTTGCCAGGCTCTGCTGTGAAAGAATCAAGAATCAATAATTTAATCTAATTCTACCTTAGATTTAGGTAATTCAAAACTTGTCTGCACAGTTATGATGTCTGACTTAGTGGTGATAAATGTATTTATTTCTGTCCTTAAATATGAAGTGGCAATAATCTGTGTATTGACCTACACAATGTTTGTGAAATAGAATAGTTGACTATATTTTTTCCTTTTGTTACAGAAACTGTTCCCAGCTATACTACCAAGGTATCTTTTAGCCTCCAGCTTTGATAATCTCCCATCAGAAGTTTGCACAATCTCCCTATTCTTCAGAGTTATAATATTTGGATTGTGGGTCATGACCTATAGAAGCAATGACTTGATTTTAAGCATAAAATCTAGAAACCACCATCATAACTGTTTAAAAAATGATCATCACAATTTAGATATGAACAATTTGCTGAGGATTGGAGAATTGATAATTGAGTTTATATATTGACACATAAAGATTCATTTGCATACATTATTTTCAAATAATTCACATCTGATAGTTTAGAAAATGCATTGTTTAAAAAATTAAAACCTAATGACCAAGTTCTGAAGTTGACTACTTTGTTTTCAGGAATCTAAAGGCAAAGGAGCCTTGAAAAGTGTGATTCATACTGGACTAGTGTGATAAAAGTTTATTTAATTTTCTCATTTTGAAAGAATTTATTATTTGTTTTTGAATAATTTAAATTTTTTTATTGGGAATTAATTTTCCTGGGTTTTGTACAAACTCCTTTCCCATATGTTTCATGTATATTTTAGAAGTATAGACTCACAGGAGAGGCTTTAGGTAGAGTCTGTGGAGAGTTCTCAGGGTTGAACTGTTGCTCGGAAGGTACGCTTGCAGTCCTTATGGAGGCAGCGTGGGCCTGGCTTGCCATGGTAAGCTTTGCATGGCCTGCAGAAAGGTCCAGTCTACCTTCAGAACCCTCTCCTGGCCTCACAGCTCTGCTCTGCAAAGAGCAGACATGACTCCCTCTGGACTCTCCTCTCCTTAATGTGGATCCTGTCTGGATAGCACTGATGAGTGCCTAGCAAGGCCTCCTATGGGTTTCCATAGACCTTTGTCATGGCCGAAATACTTTGACCTAGAGGGAGCATGTTCATGACGCTGTTTCATATTTTCAAAGAATGGATTCATTACAGGGTTTTCCACTCTTACATCACAAGATCGGATTTGGAGAAATTGTACAAATATCTATTTTTCTAGCATCATCTTAGGCTAAAATAAACAGAATCAGGATTGTTTTGAAAACAAATAGGTAATGCTTATAATGAAGAAGAGAAAATGTATTTATCTACATATTGATGCATGTATTGATTCTCTTTTTGGGGGAGGGGGTCATATCCAACGGTGCTCAGGGATTACTCCTGGCTCTGTGTTCAGGAAACCCTTCTGGAGGGGCTTGGGGAACTATATGTGGTGCTGGGCATTGAACCCAGGTTGGACCTGTGCCAGGCAAAAGCCCTACCTGCTATACTATCTCCCCAGCCCAAGTATGTATTGATTCTTAAGTGGATTCACCAGTGATGTCTAATAGAACTTTCTGCAGTGACAAAAATGTTCTCTACCTGGCCTGTCCAATATGGTAAACACTAGATGACTGTGCTTCTTGAACACTTGAGCCATATCTGGTGTGACTGAAATACTGGGTTTTTAACTAATTTAAAGTAACACAGGTGGCTACGACATTGAACAGTATGGGTCTAGCTGACTGGGTTTAGGGAGGGTTAGTCTGAGCTACTTAGGGAAGATGAAGAATTAGTCTGTCTTCAGAGGCAAGATATATAAAAGTTTACTATTGTTGTCTCAGCATTTTGTCTTAATAAATATAATTCCAACTATGTTAGATGCAGATGTAAAACAGGCAGAGCATTCTACAAAACAGCAATGCTTTGGTTGGGGGATCACTTTAATTTAAAAACAGTTTCTGAGAAGTGGGCTAAGAGATGGGGAGAGGGCCGGGAGATACCTCACAGGCCTGGAGTGCATAGAAGGAGGCCTGAGCTCAGGTCCAACTCCCCTAGTACCACGGCGATGCCCCAGGTTCTACTGTGACTCCAGTACTATAGAGACTTCCCCAAGCACCGAATCAATAGTAACTGCCAAGTGCTGTTGGGTGTGGCTCCCAAAACAAAAGATAAAACAAAATAATTAAATCTTAAACAATTGTAATTTTCTATTAAACTTAGAAATGCAATTTAAATGTAATATTTGTATTTCTTGAATAATTTTGGAATTTTATTTTATACCAAGGTATGTTACTTATAGCCAAATGGAAAGATATATTTGAAAAGGGATGTATGGGGATTTTGCCAAATTAGCTGTCTGTAACTTATATGAAATTAATTATAATAAAGCAAGTCCTTTGTGTAGAACCTTATCTTGGTATTATTTATAGATGAAAAATAGAATCTGTATATACAATTTAATTATAAGATTTTGTTTATTCCTATGAATGTAGAAATATTTTAACTTATAATAAGCACTTTAGTGGAAATATAGAGATTTTAAAATGTTGCATAATGCATAGACCACTCATAATTCAAACAGTACATTAGAGCAATATGAAAAAAAAGACTAAAAATAATTACTTAAAAATTGTTGTTTATATTATTATATCACTTGTATTGCTTGTCTTCCTGTTGTTCATCAATTTGCTTCGAGCGGGCACCAGTAACATCTCCATGCATCCTGTCGCATGCTAGTGTAGCTTAAGGGCATCTGCTTGCTCCAGGAACATAAAGAACCCCAAACCATTTCCCTCAGGTCATGGGAATGAGGTCTATAATTGTTACTGGTTTTTGGCATATCGAATATGACACTGGTAGCTTGCCAGGCTCTGCTGTGTGGGTGGTATACTCGGTAGTGGGCTCTCAGTTCGTGCATTTACTGATGAACCGCAATGGGGAGAGATCAGCTTTCTCTTGGGTGGAGCTCTGATGAACTGTGGAGTCTGGGTGTTGAAAATGACTGCCCTCATGGCACGAGAACCTCATAGAGCTTCTCGTGAGGCTCTATTGGGATGGCGTGCTAGGGCTAGAACTCGCCTTCCCCTCCCAGACGCCTCATGATCAGCTGAGCACAGAGAGAGCCAGTAGCAACTTTACCCCATGTATCTGAGTCTCTGGATCACGCATACCTGGGCTTGAAATAGGCTTCGCTGTAGGGTGGGACACTGACGAGCAGGGCTTGGGATTGGCTTACGAGCATGTTATTCACAAAATGAAGCAACGAGATCTCACACAAAATGAGTTTATTAAGTGACAAAATTTAAAATAAAACAGAAATTCTTAATAAACAAAACATTTGTAAGATATGTAAACAGAAAATTACATTTTCAATCTACAAAATATGGGCAGGACAGAAAGATTAACAGAAGGCATGGCCAGTTCCTGGGACCACATTCCCAGCGCCTCCACCTACCCCACACTGGTACTCGAGGATGAAGCCCCAAGCACTGAGTCAGGAACAGCCTCCAAGAATGGATGGAATATTCCCTTTATAGGCAAAGATTAAGGCTTGCTTTTCAAGTCTGTGATTGAGCTTGCTTGCCTGTTCTTTTACTTATTTCCACTCTGGAGAAGCCTGTATTCTCTCATAACATACGCTTCTCCCTTTCGTGTTCCCTGGACGTCTAAGCCAGTTTCAATAAAAAACTTTCTTGTTCCACTTTTTTTTTTTTTTGCCTTTTGGGTCACACCTGGCAATGCTCAGGGGCTACTCCTGGCTCTGCACTCAGGAATTACTCCTGGCGGTGCTCGGGGACCATATGGGATGCTGGGGATTGAACCCAGGCCAGCAGAGGCCGGCCAGGTGCAAGGCAAATGCCCTACCCACTGGGCTATCGCTCCGGCCCTTTCTTGTTCCACTTTAACAAAAAAAATTAAGGGGCCGGTGTGACAACACCCCAGGTGCACGAGGCTGACCCGGGTTCAATCCCGGCATCCCATATGGTCCCCTGAGCACCACCTGGAATAATTCCTGAGTGCAGAGTCAGGAGTTAACTCTTGAGCATTGCCGGATGTGACCCTAAAAGAAAAAAAAAAATAAGAATGGCAAGTTGGATGAGCAATATTGTTTACTTATTCTATTCATGTACGTAAAACTACTTCACGATAAAACGACAACTATTTTATAGGTTTTTAGGGTGCTCCCAGATGTAGCACAACAACCCGAACCTGCAGTTTATATTATTATATAAGCTAATTATTAGCTAGTAATTGCATAATCATTATTATGGTATGTTTATTATAGCCATTTCCCTACACTGAAAGTTAAGGGGCAAAGACGTGTAGGGAAATTGCTGAGCAGTGTGTTTCAGTTAATAACAAGATCCACACCAGAATTCTTGACTCTAGATTTCTAGGATGTCCTTGCCAGGTTTGTCAAATACCAATTTGGGGTAATGTGTGATGAAGGCAAACAGTAAGCTCCAGGAATAAGATGCTGTCTTTTCCTTCCGGTCTGTTTCTTTTCGTTTTTGCTTTAATGCTATTCTGGGTGAAAGGAAACTTAGATAATATGCTTATACACTCTCTATAGGGTAAAATGCTTATTTCATGACTACATATTGGATTTATTTATAGCATTTAAATCACTTGTTGTGAGGTTCTGCGGGGTGGTGGGCCAAAGCTGGAACCCACCATGCCTCCCGACTGCCTCATGAACGGCTGGGCACAGGGAGAGCAAGGAACCGCTCTGCCCCATGTCTGAGAGTCTCTGGACCAGCATACCTGGGCCGGATTGAGGAAGAAACTGCTCCAGGGTGGGTGTCGATGATCCGGGCTGTGATGGGCTGGTCGGCTGGGTGGAGTTCTGATGAGAGGGAAGTCCAATGTGGAAAATGGCGGCGCCCATGGAGTGGGTGGGGGTCCAGAGACTCTCAGACATGGGGCAGAGCGGTTCCTTGCTCTCCCTGTGCCCAGCCGCTCATGAGGCAGTCGGGAGGCATGGTGGGTTCCAGCCTTGGCCCACCACCCCGGCAGAACCTCACAACAAGCCAGACGACCCCACCCACTCCATGGGCGCCGCCATTTTCCACATTGGACTTCCCTCTCATCAGAACTCCACCCAGCCGACCAGCCCATCACAGCCCGGATCATCGACACCCACCCTGGAGCAGTTTCTTCCTCAATCCGCCCAGGTATGCTGGTCCAGAGACTCTCAGACATGGGGCAGAGCGGTTCCCTTGCTCTCCCTGTGCCCAGCCGTTCATGAGGCAGTCGGGAGGCATGGTGGGTTCCAGCCTTGGCCCACCACCCCGGCAGAACCTCACAACAAGCCAGACGACCCCCACCCACTCCATGGGTGCCGCCATTTTCCACATTGGACTTCCCTCTCATCAGAACTCCACCCAGCCGACCAGCCCATCACAGCCGGCTCGCGGCCGCAAGCCAGCGTGGTTCATCAATAAAGGCTTTATTTGGAGGTGTTTATAGAGTATGCCTCCCCACGGCAAGCCTAGCAAGCTGCTCGTGTTGTATTTGATATGCCAAATGCCAGTAACAATTATATTAGATCATTCTCATGACCTAATATAATGGTTTGAGGCTCTTTATGTTCCTGTACCAAGCCGATGCCCTTGGCTCTACAGCATGTGAGAGGACATATTGAGATATTACTGGTGCCCGCTCTAGCAAATAGATGATTAACGGGAAGATCGTGATCGTGGATCGTGATCGTGATTTAAATCACTAATTTTTAACTTGAATGGTGCCAAACAGCAACATTAACGCAGAATTCAGGAGCTCCCTGTACATAGCTGACTACACAGATGTATAAAACGAGGGATGTTTGGGCCTCTGGAAGGAAGTGGACACTAATGTGGGTGTGTTGCTGAGTGACGTGGGCATGCCTCTATCAACCTACTGTACATCACCATACCTCAATAAAAATGATAAAGATTAGCTAATTGTATCATCAGAATAAAAAATTGAGATGCTTAAGCGACTTAAGTGTGGCCTAATATCAATTGTAGATGAAGCCAAGTATAGCTGAGTGTTGGACACTGTTATTGGTCTGAGCAGTGGACCACAGGGACGGTTGTGGTTTCTGAGGGGAAGATGAGAGTCCGAGGTAGAGAGAGGAGGAGAAAGCCATTAAATGAGGTGGGGTGGGGAGGGTTTGCTGTGACCCTGTCTGGCAGCCTCATCCCACCTCCCCTCCCACCCCTCTCTGCGCCATCCAGAGTTCAGCTCTTTTATCATGGACCCACCATGGCACTCTGGCTCCACCCAGGCCCTCCAACACATTTATTGATTTATTATTGATTTTCACTACTCCCTTCTGAACTTCCTTATTTGTGTTCCCAAGCCCCCTCGGTTCACCTCAGGGCAGATGAAGAGAAGATTTATAAAAGTGGGGTGTAGGGAAGGGAAACTGGACTAAAAGTTGGGGGCCAGAAAACTTTTGAGGTGTGACAGGGCTAGCTAAGGTTCTGAGGGTGAAATGGCACTTTTTACATGGAGGGTGTCAGGCAGGCCCTCTGCGGAGAAGTGTCCAGAAGCCAAAGCTAGTCATTACAGCTTGACAAAAACAATGTCCAGGACTTCCTTCAGAACATGCCAAACTCTTATAGAGACCAACCACTGTGGACACAGATACTTATACACACAAATTTGCATCACTGTCTCTCACTTGGCCAGGGAAGGGCTCTGTCATGACCTTCCTGGTGGGCCACACTTGGGGCATTTACACACACATACACACACACACTCACACAAACCAGCTCTCCAATCCAAAGGACACTCTCTCCCTTCCTGGTGAGCCATTCTTATGGTGTGTCCCTACACACACACACACACACACATACACACACACTCACACAAACCAGCTCTCCAACCCAAAGGACACTCTCTCCCTTCCTGGTGAGCCATTCTTATGGTGTGTCCCTACACACACACACACACACACACACACACACACACACTATTCCAATCCAGAAACCACACCCAGACAGCATTAACAAAACAAAACAAAATCACAATCTCATGGATTTAGGGTGGGCCCTAACCCACTGACCACTTACAGGGGAAGAAAGGCGGAGGGAGGTATGTGGAATGGAGCACAGGAGCAGGCCACATGGAACCTGGAGGGAAGCCACCACAAGCCAAGGCAACCCAGACATAGCTTAATGCTGACCAAAAGAATTCCAGTTGCCGGAGAACATACAGTGCTCGATGCTCCTTATATAAAGATCAAACCATCACCATACTCAAGGCCAGGCCAGAAGCCCGTCCCTGTGCTAAAACATAAGTAAACTCAAGCACACAAAGACATTCACACACACACACATACACACACACAAAGGAATGAATTCACACACACAGGCCGTTGGGAAGAGGCACACAGGGTGTTGTGTGTTCACACCTCTCCATGACTTAAGCCAAAGCAAAGTTTGATGACTCAACTTCCTGTACTAGTGTCTGTTCTAAGTATGTATGACGGAAGGTGGGCACAGATACAGGAATGTCCAATGAGGGGGCCGAGAAAGCCTCCTTCACTGAGGGTGAGGTTTGAGTGTGAAGAGGAGCAGGCACTTCTGGGAGACGCATGAGGAATGTGTGAAGGGTAACGCACACACTCACACAGAGACATACACAGAAACATGCACACATTCTCTTCTGCACGCACACACAGATACACAATCTCTCACACACAGAGACACATACATTCACTCTCTCATACACACAGATACATGCACCCACATAGTTAGACACACACATCTGCACACAGAGACATGCATATACATTCTCACACATAGACACACACAGACACGTGCACACTCTCACACACATATGAACAGAGACACACATATACACCCTTTCACACACATACACACAGAGACACATACACACTTACACATAGACACACACAGACACATACACACCTTCTCACACACATATACACAGAGACACATACACACTCACACATAGACATATACAGACCATACACACACTCTCACACACATACACAGAGACATGAACACAGACACAGAGAGATACACAGAGACACATACAGACAGATACATACACACAAGTAAATACAGAGACATATTGACAGACACACTCACACACAGATATACACATACACACAGAGATACACACATGCACGCATGGCTCTTGCACCAGAGATGAGGAACCTGGTCTGGGTCCGGGAGACGATCCATGACCACCCCCGCTGCAGTGGGCTTCCCAGGCCTCCCAAAGACTTGTCTTGGTTTAATATGACGCTCAGTAGGTGTGTGTGGGGACCTGACACCTGAAGCCCCTGACACAGGACACGTGCTCCTTCTATCCTATCAGGAATAATAACTGGGTTGTGAGCTCACTACTCAGAGCAGAGCACAAGGTGGCCTCAGGTGACTCAGTGTCCTAGGCCTGCTTCCCTCACAGGCCCACTCCTGCAGTGACTGGCCTGTCTCTAGACCAGTCTGCCTGGACAGAAGCCCGCCTTCACCCAGGGACGCACTTTACTGGCACCCAGGAGAGCCAAGAAGAGTGACCGGGAGTCATTCCCGGTCAGTGAGTCTCCCCGCCTGCCAAGTTCCAAGGGAGAATGTGACTCTGGGACTTGAGGCTGGGAGATCAGTGAGCCTGGCCACAGGCAAGGCGACACCAAGCACCCAAGTCTTTTTCTCTTCCCACCAGCCTTGGTTCCAAGGTGCTGTGACTGGGCTGCTTTATTAAATTAGGACACGTCTCTAAAGCTCAGACTGACTGCCTCTCCCAACAGGAGTGCTCCTGGGGCAGTGGAAGAGTTTAGAAGGCATTACTGGCTATGCTCAAAGAAACACCTTTGGGGCTAGCGATAGGACAGAGGCTAAGGCTCTTGCCTTGCATGTGGCTGACCTGGGTTTGATGTCTGGCTCCCCAAGCACTGCCAGAAGTGATTCTTGAGCACAGAACCAGGAGTAAGACCTGAACACCTGCCAGATGTGGCCTCCCCCAAACAAACAAATAAAATATAAAGAAACGACGGAAGAAAGGAAAAAAGTAACTAGAAGATGCAAGAAAGTGCAAATTGGCACCCAAGGACCAAGGAAGAGAGAATATCAGGACAAACTTGGGAGAGATTTGGGTCAGGGCACGGGATAGCAGAGACAGTCCCCAGGAGTGGGGGTGAGGGAGGGCAGGGGCACCTTCTGCATGTCTGTGCTGTGTGGAGGATGCACCTGAACTTGCAGCTCAATATGTGAGCCTTGGAACCACGGGACACTGTGCGTGGGCTCTCAGGGAGGTTTGGAGAGGGAGTCTCGTTCCAGTCAGACGCAGTGGGCATATAACAAGTGTCGGGCGCCCCGGGTCCCGCAGTGCCGGGCGAGTTCCTCTACCTCGGGCCGGTGAGGACGGATGAAAACTCAGGTCCGTGCGTTTTAAAAGGCTTTACTTATCACAGGTTCAGGCTACAATCAGCAAAAGGAAAACCCGATGCTTAGGATTCCAGCTAGAACCCCAGCCCGGTGGCCAGAGGCGACCCGTGAAAGCTCCAGGGGTGGCGCCGGAGAGGTCCCACCGGAAGAGGAGGGGGGCGGACGGTGTATCCCGAACAGACCTCCTCCTGTTGGAGCAGGGGGGGTGCTAGGAATCCTCCGCACCTCCCAGGGTCTGTAATTTTAGAGCGAAATTGCTTAGGAGTAGGGTAGAGGGGGTCTGGATGGCTGTCTGTCCAAGACCAAACAATCGTTAATATCCAAGTCTTTTTTTTTGTTGGGTTGCGGCGTTGGGTAGTGTGGGGTATTTTAGTTATTGGAGGGTAAAAACAAGCACTGGCTAAGTGGGACTCTGGGCTCAGCGACAATATGACTGCAAAAAAATTACCAGCAGACGCAAGCTGCAAAGTGGCAGGCCAGAACTATCCTCAGGGCCATCCTGTCTGTCCTGCACTGGCTTACACTAGAGTTGGCAGGCGGGGCCCTTCCTGATGTGATGGTCTTCAGCGCCCCCTACTGAGCACTCTCGGCATGCCACTCCCTCTGATGGATGAAACCAACTGCTCAGACACTGAGGCAAGTCACCCAAAAAGGACACAAACTTAACACTAATGGGTGGCGAAACACAATGAACACAGGGGAAATCAAAATGATTTTGGAAAACAATGTTTTATTTGAATATTGAAGGCTAGATATGAAACTGTAAATTTCATATTTGAATTGGTAAATTTGTTTCCTATAATCTATTTGGGGGGAGGGGGTTCTCCCAAGCAGTGCTCAGTGGTCCTGGGGTCCAGGCTTTGTGATATTTGGCCAACCAGACTGGAGAGCTCAGTGCTGAGGCCCAGGGATGTGGCAGTGGGGTGATGCTCAGTCCAGCAGTACTAGAGGTAGCTAAGACCACCTGGGCCACACTTAGCAGTGCTCAGGCCTCATTCATGTGGTACTGAGGATGGAACTCAGGGCCTTAGGCACACCTGGTGTATGTCCCTGATTCTTGAGTCATCTCTGCATGCCTTAGATGAACAATTCTGAAAATAGGCTTCACAGGTTGAATAAATAAGGATGCTGGGAGAAAGGGGCACAGTTTGCTCACACCACGGGGCAGAGTTATTTGGGATAAAAGAAGACAGGAAGGTTGGAGTAAGTCCTGAGGACAGGGTGAGGGTGAGAGGCATCAGTATGCAGTTTAGCAGATACACAGACGGACAGATGAATTTATATGCTGAGATAGCTCCAATATTTATACGACTTAGCTCAGTCAGCTGAGAGGTCCATAAGCTCACCCAGGCCTGGATCTTGGTTTCTAAATACCTTTGTCCAATGAGAGAAAGCGAAGGCTCATTGGACAAATTGGAAGCTCCATATAGGGAAAACACAACATAAGGCATCTTGTAGGGGATCCAAGGGGATGTCAGCATGAAAGAGGTCCCCAAAGCAAGGTTGGGACAATTTGAACAGTAAATAGTAGATTATTGGGTTTAAGTCAAACTATAAATAAGCACATAAGAATTCATATGAATAAAGTAGTAACTGAATAAATAAACAAGTAAGCACAAAAACCAAATCTTAATAGAAGAATTCCAGATGACACATGTAGGTCCTCCCCTGTCCAAGAGACAAGGCTAAGCATCGCCCTGTGCTTCTTCTTGGGGAGGAGTGGATTCTCTTCCAAGGACTGAAGTGAGGAAGAGAGGGAAGAATTGTGACTTAATGGTGGTGCAGGCTGGAGACATCGCTTCTCCAGGTGAAGTTAGGGACTGCCAGCAGCAATGGGGGTCCTAGGGGGGTGGGTGTCACATAGGAGGCGACAACAAAGGCATTCCATCTCTTGGGGGGTTCTTGTCAACCCCAGTGTAATCAAGACATCCTGGAGCACATTCCACCATGCACTCAGGGGTCGCTCATCGCAGTGTTCAAGGGAACATATGAAGTGCCAGAGATCAAAGAGCAAATCCATGTTGACTGCATGCAAAGCAAGCACCTTACCTGCTATACTATCTCTCTGACCCAAACTCTCCCTCTCAGTCCTGCCCACACAGCTGAGCCAGTTTTCTTCTTCTTCTTCTTCTTCATCATCACCATCATCATCATCATCATCTTCTTCTTCTTCTCTTCT
>JAJIBD010011708.1:0-43231 GCA_021461705.1 Cryptotis parvus | reverse complement strand
TTACTCTACAATCAGGAATTACTCTGTGCTCAGGTTACTCCTAGGCACTATACTCAGGAATTATTCCTGGTAGTGCTTTTGGGAACCATATGTGATGCTGGGGATTGAACTTGGCTCATTTGCATGCAAAGTCATTCACCTTACCTACCATATTATTGGTCTGACCCCAGACCTCTTTATACATTAAAGAAGTTGTTTACTTTCCCACACTCATCCTTGAGAATTAGAACTTATTATCACACCTATTTACAACACAGAAAACTGAAGTTTAGAATTTTGAATTATCTAAGAATAAGTGCTGGAAAAGTTCAGAAAACCAAAGTAAATTTAGGACTTTCTCCTTCTAAAATCTATACTTATTGTGTTTGAAAATGTCAGAGAATATTAGCATAAATAATGTATTAAGGATTCTTGTTTATATGTAAAATATATTTTAGAGATTTTTTGTTGCTTGTTCTAGGTAGAGAAACATTTTTCTTCTTGGTCTCACATAGAGATGTTCTTGGGCAAAAATATTGGCAAAATTAACCCTGTAGTTTCAAACATAAGATTATTTTAAAGAATGGTTGTTTTGTATCTTAATTAGTTGATCATGTTTGAGAGGAAAGTTACTACGTATCACATATCAGACATAATACATCTTGATAATGCTATTCCCACTACTATTACCCAGAATAGATTTATTTAGATTTATGTAAATAGTGAATGTATGTTTATTGAAGTATTCGATTATTTACATAGTAACAATAAGTGTGTTAATAAATATTTTCAGTTAAGTATGAATAAATGTTTTGGTGAACATGTTAATTTAACTATTACTGTATTCAGCACATAATACTTAATATCTTGAAATATTCAGATATTGGCTAAGATTAAGTAGATTAAAATATTTGTATCTAACCCTCCTACAAATTTCCATTGTTTAACAAAACAAGAATCATTGGTTTCTCATTTGTATGCTTTTAGACTACTAATAGAACACAGATACTATGAATTTTTTTAGCACAAATGGTAATACCTTTGGGAAATATGAATGAGACCAATGGATTAGAGAGAATTAAGATACATCTCAAACGTGTACTTGGATGAAGCTAGAATGGTATCATTTCCCTGAAAAAATTGTGGCAGAACCTTTAAGAAAAGAGAAAATAGGAGATTAAATGTGGGTTGTTCTACTGAAAAGTGAACAGGATTCAAGGGAGAATCCAGAGGCTTAACAGTGAGATGCTACATCTATGGTGACTGATTGCTTTGGCCTCTCCATATCTGCCCTCTCTTTGAGACTCATCAGAACTCCTTCAGTGCTGAAGAATGGGAGCTTGAGGTGAGAAGGATCCTGTGTTTGTAATAAAAGTGAGATGGTTTGAGTTGAAACTTAATCATATTCAAGTGTCCCTTCTGGGAAATATCAAACAGATTGTGAAGTGATTTTAGTGAAGTGGTAACAAACTCATTCTTTCTAATTTTTTTTTTGCTTTTTTTGGGGGTCACACCTGGCGAAGCTCAGGGGTTACTCCTGGCTCTGCACTCAGGAATTACTCCTGGCGGTGCCTGGGAAACCATATGGGATGCTGGGGATCGAACCTGGGCCAGCATGGGCCAGCCACATGCAAGGCAAATGCCCTACCCACTGGGCTATGCCTCCAGCCCCTCTTTCTAACTTTTGAATCTGTATTTTTCCAAATAAAACACTTGGAAAGAAAAATCATGTTTTGATCCTTAGGGCAAAAGAACTCAAATATTTCCTAATTTTACTTAGAGGCTCAGTTTCTGGGCACACTTCACACACAAAAAATGGCACTGGTATTTATGGACATGACAGAATGGAATCTCTATTTTTATTTTTTTAAAGAACTGGGGCGGAGCGATAGCCCAGCAGGTAGGGCATTTGCCTTGCAGCGGCTGGCCCTTGCCGGCCCGGGTTCGATCCCCAGCATCCCATATGGTCCCCCAAGCACCACCAGGAGTAATTCCTGAGTGCAGAGCCAGGAGAAACCCCTGAGCATCGCCGGGTGTGATCAAAAAAAGCCAAAAAAAATAATAAAGAATTTTCTAATAATAGTGAGACCTCCATTATTTAAAGCTTGATGGAATATGTCATAGTTCCTGTTGTATTGTAGGTACCTTAAGAGCATTAAGATAGTAAAAGAGTAATTTTACTTTTTGATATCAGTAGAAATTACATTGCATTCTGAAATTAACACTTGAAACTTCAAAAATGAATGAGACTGAAAAAAAATTTTTTAAAATAAATCTCTCAAACCAACCAAGTATGAGAATTTATTGATTACAGTGTTTGTACCTGTAATCTTGCTGATTCTTGCTGAAATGACAAGTCGCCTAGAGATACCAGGTCAATTCATGCAGTCTTTAAGTCTCTTCTATACTTATTTTAGTTTTCATATGAACAGTTCTAATTTGCTTATGAGGATGAAAGTTGTGTCATCACGTAAGTAAAATTAGGCTAAATTTTGTCTTCAAAACACTCTTAATTGAGAAAGCTATACTCTGAACTTGCTAATCTCTGCAATTTTAACATTTCTTGAAGGAGTAAAACATCTTAAAGGAAGTAAGCTTGCAGAGTGGGAGTTTTTCACTCAAATGTCAAAAGAAATTTTCCTGTCAACAACTGAAATAACTCAATAAAATTATGTAATGCATTGAGGTATAAATTTAAAACTAATTAGTGGACTATTTCATAAATATCTGAAATATTTTAATATATTCAGTAATATAATTAGTGTAATATTTCATAAACATGTGAGATATTTTCATATATTTCATAACTGTTTCATAACTTTGACTTAAAATGCTGTATATAAGAAAATATGGATTTCCATTTCTACAAACAATTTTTTTTTTTTTTTGCTTCTTGGGTCACACCTGGCAATGCTCAGGGGTTACTCCTGGCTCTGCACTCAGGAATTACTCCTGGCAGTGCTCAGGGGACCATATGGGATGCAGGGATTGAACTCAGGCTGGCATGGGCCACCCGTATGCAAGGCAAAGTCCCTACCCGCTGGGCTATCGCTCCAGCCCCAAAGAATGTTTTTTTTTAAACAGAAGAAGAAAAGACTTGGCAGGACCACATATGACTGATTTAATTCATATATATTCATTTATTCCCTAAACAGTTACCAATTGCTTGCTAAATACAAAAATTATTTTAAATACATCCAGATCATGACTTATAGTAGGGGAACTGAAGCACATGAATCATGGATGCATAATATTTTAGATAATAAATTCTGTGCAATAATAATTCAGAGCCTTGGGAAGGTATTAGAGGAGTTCTAGTTCAGGGAACTAGAGAAAAGATCTAGAAATTTATATTTTATATTATGTATATATACATATTTATGCATATATATATACATATATGCATATGTGTATAGCATTGTTATACATATAACAATGAACATTATTTCATTATGTATATGTGTGTGTATATATATACATATATACATATATACACATATATATATATATATATATATATATATATATATAAAACAGCTATTATACAGTTCCAAAAGAAATTGTTTAGGTACCTCCAATGCTAAGCAGACAAGAGGCACCTTTGCAGGGTGACCTAAATGGTAGTTTTCTACTTACTGGATTCTACTTACTGGCATAAAGCTCAGATGCAGAAAGATGTCAGCTTTTTCCTCAAATACTTATTCTCTCATGCTATTCTTTTATCTTTACTCAATACTCCCTCCCTGCTTTCTCCCTCACTCCATTGTAAAAGTATTTTCATCTTTACTTTATATGTTTCACTGTGAATTTGTTTTGCATTTAATTTATAATTTTTTAATACTTTTTAAATAATTTTTATAATGAACCATAAATAATGAACCATATATTTCAGCATATTGCTATTTTCTATTTGCTTTTTATAAACATAAAAGAATATATCTTCCCAGGTTCCAGTATTGGAACATATATATGAGGAACTGTGATTTCCAACAGTATTTTCCTGCATGCGTCTTTCCAACACTATAGCCATGACCAAGATAACCACTTTTAGAAACACAGCACTGAAACTCAGTGCCTGAGAGATAGTACACCAAGCAAAGCGCTTGTTTAATACATACAGGCCTGGGTATGACCCCACTTCCCATATAGTTTTGTGAGCCCACCAGGAGGGAGCCTTGAGTGCTGAGCCAGAGCACTGATTGAATGCATAAACAAACAAGCAAAACCATCAACACCTTTGTTTAAGTACATGTTGATTGATTGTACTATTCACTTAAAGCTTGCATACTGTGACAGGGAATGTTGCATGTGAAGTGCTCTAAATTCTCACAAACTTATCACTTATTTTTCTTTTACATTTCCCCTATAAAACCCACAGTTCTCCTTTTTGTAACCAGAATTGTCTCTTTGGAATCCCTTTACCCTATATGAAACTCCTAATAGATAGACCAAAAAGAGGAACCGTGGAGTAAAATGCATGGATAAATTTTATTTGACTAAATACTGCCATGTTATTTCCAGAATAGCTGTATCAAATCTCACTTCTTTTGACTATGCCCACTTCTGCCGATGTATAGCATTGCTCTGCTTTGTAAGCATGTCAGTCCAAGATGAGTAAATGATAGAGCATTATCTCATCATAATTTTTTTGGTTTTAAACACATGGAGGTGTTTAATGACTCTGACAGGGTCACTGATATTTAGGTTGCTCTCGTGGCAGTGCTCAGGGAACTTTGTGGTGCCAGGGATAGAACATGACCGAGTGTGAATGCAGTACATTCCCAGGAACCAGCAAGTATATTGAGCTATCTTTCTGGTCCTCATAATTTCTTTAAGGCTTCAAATATATCTTCCTATATTTTTTTAGTCTTTTATGTTTCTTCTAGCTGCTGATTGCTTCTTTAGCCTGTTTTTCTATTGAAGTTTCTGTCTTTTCTTTGTTGGTTTTAGAGAGTGATGATGTAGTGCCAGAGCTGGATATCTTTCCCATTAGAAAATGTCAAAATTTTCCAACTAAAATGTTTATAGTGATTTTATATATATTCACTTACAGCAAAATCTGTTTTATATTTGATAATTATAGGAAGTATAGATATAAGTAGATTTTATATAAACATGAAAGTCACACTAAGTATTAGATTTGTTTGTGTGAAATGTACATAAGTAATTAATTTTTCAAATTAACATGGCATAAAATGAAGACTGAATCTTGGCATTAACAAATTCAATGTTTTTGTAACTTTTAAAGATTCCTTTATTTTCTTACATTTAAGTTTTTAGATTAAAATTGATAACTATAAAATGATGAAAAATGTGAAAAAAGAAATCTCCATTTATTTATAATTATGTCATAAGAATCCACCTGGCATAAGTTAATGTATGCATACTTTGCATTTTTAATTTAAAATATGCATTTTTGTAACTTAAATATTAAATATGATTTTAAGTATATCTCCATTAAATAATATAGCAGGTTTTATGGTAACATGTGCTATATAAAATTTTTAATTATTTAGATTTTTAAACAATATTTTGTGTAAGATGTATTCACAAAATAAATCTATATACTCTTTTTGCTAAAATTTTATTTTAGCAGTGCACCATGATTTACAAAGCTATTCATAGTTGGGTTTTTAACTTCCAATGTTCCATTACCTAGTCAGTCAGTGTCCATTTCCTCCACCCGTGATCCCAGATTCCATCTCCACAACTTCCACCTCAGCCTTCCCCTTCCATCTTTACAGATAGCTTTGAAATATGGTTACTAAAGTTTGGGTTTCACATTTTCAGTGTTGTTGACTCTGGAGTTCAGATATTTAGCTCTGTCATTCCTTCACATCCCTGATGTACCTGAGTCCCCTTCTCCCCTCTCCCCATTACTTCTCATCTGTCTCTTCCCCCTTTCCCCTTCACTCTGTTTCCTTCTCCACCCTATGCTCTGAGACTAAGGGAGATCTAGGCATGCTCCATCTTCCGTTCCATTTCCATTCCTTTTCGTCATCCATTTACTCTAAATAGCACATAGAAGTAATATCATTCAGTGTTTGTCCTTCTGTTGACTTATTTCATTTAACATGATATCTTCCAGTTCCATCCATGATGTAACAAATTGCACGATTTCATCATTCCTAACAGCTGTATAGTATTTCATTGTGTGTATATAACACATCTTCATGATCCACTGATCTCTTTTGCATTTAAGTTGATTCCAAACCTTAGCTATTGTACTGAGTGCTACAGTGAGTAGTGGTATGCATATATCCTTTTGGATGAATTTTTTTTTCCAGTCCCAGGGTAGAAATCTAAAAGTGGAATTACTGAGTCATTAATTGCTCAATTTTAATTTTACTGAGCACTCTTCTAACTGCTTCCCTTAGAAGCTAAACAAGAAAACATTCCGATAGCTATAGATGAGAGTTCCTTTTTCACCACACCCCTTCCAACACTGATCGTTTCCATTAACATTTTTTAACTTTATTTAAACACCATGATTTACAAAGTTGGTCGCAGTACAGTTGTTTTAGTATTCAGTAAATAAAAACCTTATTATAGAGAACCTGATATTTCTCCTTTAAGTTTCATCAGTAAATGCTCGAGATGAGAGCCTTCTACTGAGCGTATACCACCTACACAGCAGAGCCTGGCAAGCTACCCGTGTTTTATTTGTTATGCCAAAAACTAGTAACAATTATGGACCTCAATTCCATGATCTGAAGAATGGTTTGAGGCTCTTCCTGTTCTGGAGCAAGCAGATGCCCTTGGGCTATACTTGCTTGAATCAGGACATATGGAGATGTTACTGGTGAGATGTTACTGGTGCCCGCTCAAGCAAATCGATGAACAACGGGAAGACAGTGATATAGTGATCTCAAAACCAGTCCCACCACCAAGTGCCCTTACCACCACCAAAAACCCGAGTTTCCCGCCCCCGCCCCATGCCTACTCCTCTCAGCAGGCACTCATTATATTGCTTTTTACAACATATATCTCAGAATGGTATTTTTAAGACAGGACTTTTAGTGAAGTCTTACTGCAAATTGGACCATCTGTGCTATTCCTTTCACTTACTGAATTTATTAAACTTAGTGTACTTCTACCCAATTTTTAGCAGGTATTCATGTTAATTTCTTAGAAATATTCAATATTCAACCCTAAACCCACTACAATTGTGACTTCCTACCATAGTTATTTCCAATATTCCCAACCACTGCTTAACCTGCCCCTAGTATACCCTCAATAATTTATTTTAAGTTGCTTGTTATAGCAAACTATAACAAGCAAAAATGTTATAGTTTGCTAAAAATGATCAAGAAAATGCTTTCTTAGAAGTTAGTGAAGATTGTTCAATATCACCGTGGAACTATTGAACCATTAAGTCTTTTGTTTAAGGAATTACTGATACCTTATTACAGAATAAGAATTGTGACTGTACATTTTATTATTGGTTGCCTTGTACTTATATCTATTAAATATCAATATACTAGAGTTTGAGATGTTGTGGCAATGCACTCCAGGAATTCCAAAGATTGTAACTGGGTGATAAAATTGGAGTTAATTTCCAACTGGGTGATGCTTTTGGGTGTGGACACAACCACCAGGCCTTCTGGAAGAATGGAGAGATGGGTTGGGGAATGGATGGATGGGTTGTGGGGGGGGCATCCCACCCCCAACTTTGTGAAAGCCTACAGATTGCAGTTGGAAAACTACATACCTGAGTTTTTCAAGGGATTGACTTTTGGGTGAAGCTCATCCCAGCAGTGTAGTCCAGCCTTGGACATGGCATCAATTGTGGCATGTGGGTGTTTTCAGCTGAAGGGCCTCTATTGGGGTGGGCCAGACATAGCCTGTCCCATCTGGGGGATGGGGTCATGTAGTCAGCCTAGTGCTTGTTCCCATTATTTTTGATATGTGTCATTCTCACTGGTGTGAGATGGTACTACATGGTTGTCTTGATTTGGATTTCCCTCTTAAGTGATGTGGCCATCTGCAGGACTTTCTTAGAGATATACTTGTTCATTTTCTTTCCCCATATTTTGATGGGATTTTTAAATTTTGGGGGACTTGATATTTGTACTTTATATTTTCTGAATATCAAACCTTTATCTGATGTGTTGGCCAGAAATATTTTCTCCCATTCAACTTTAGTTTTAGCCTGTGTTTCTTTATTTCTCTTTTTAAATTTTTTTAAACCACCATGAGATATACAATCAGAAAGATGTTCATATTTGGGTTTCGGTCATACAGTGTTCCAGCACCCATCCTTCCACCAGTGCCCATTTCCCACCACCAATGTCCCTTGATTTTCCACCACTCCCCCAGCCCACATCTATGGCAGGCACTTCCTATTCGCTCTCTCTCTCTCTCTCTTTCTTTCTCTCTCTCTATTTCTTTCTCTCTCCTTTCTCTTAGATATTGTGACTTGCAATACATAAATTCAGAGGTTATCATGTATATTCTTTTGTCTACTTTCAATGCTCAGTTCTAGGTTCGTATTGTCATTTACAATGATTATTAGTATACTGTTCCTTTCTCTGCCTTACCTAACCTCTGACTCCCACACATTTGCAGTAGGTTCCACCAACTGACAAGACCCCTGATCCATGTTTTGTCTTTAGCCCATGTTTCTTTTGCCATGAAGAAACTCTTAAATTCTGTCACCTTTGTGAGTGGAATTGTATCATTGAAACCATGTCTGTGATCCAAATATTAGAGTGTCTGCCTATATTTTCCTCTTTACTATTTCCCATACAGGCTGCTTGAGGTTCCTTTTATTCCATATCCTTGAGAGCTCTTTCTCGTTCTGACCTTGTTATAGCACCGTTTCACAGGTGTGAGGTGAGATCACTTGATCACTTGACATCCCGTAATTCATCAATTTGCTCGAGCAGGTGCCAGTAATATTTCCATTTGACCCTATCACATGCCAGTGTATCCAAATGATATCTGGTGGCTTCAGGAATACGAAGAGCCTCAAACTATTCATTCAGGGTCTTGATGAAGAAATCTGACCATCTTGTAGGTGGGCGGCCACGTGATCTTTTAACATCCCGTGGGATACAGTCAGTAATGGCTCTTGTCCAGCAGTCGTCTCCAAATCGCATTACATGTCCAGCCCTGATTTTTTGATGCCTTGGCAAACGAGACAGTGTCCCTAACTCTGGAACATGATGGAGGTCGGAGCTCCAGATTCCTGCTTTCACTTGAGTGAGGCGTGATATTCCAAGCATAGCTCTTTCGATTCCTCTTTGGGAGACCTGAATAGCAATCTCATCCTGCTTTCGGAGGGCGCAGGTCTCTGAGGCATATGTTAATGCAGGGAGAATGGTGGAGTTGAAGAGATGTGCCCGGAGCCGGAGTTTCTTTGTCCTTTTAGCTATTTCTTCGATGCTTTTGAAGGCATTCCATGCCGCTTTCTTCCTTCTGTGCAGCTCAGGTTTTAGGTCGTTCATCATGTTGACTTCTCGATCTAGGTACACATAACTGCTGCATTCAGAGATGTTTGTTCCATTGAAAGTCAATGGAGCCTCTGGAGCTAGTTCATTTTCCATGAACATAAGTTTTGTTGAGATTCAGCTTCTGACCTATCTTTCCACATTCTCGGTCAAAGTCAGCCAGCATTCGTGCCGCTTGGCTAATGTTTGGTGTTATTAGAACGATGTCATCAGCGAAGCAGAGGTGGTGTAGTTGCCGACCATCTATCTTCACTCCCATTCCTTCCCATTCTAATTGTCACATAATGTTCGACAATTAGATATATCTCATGTGAGGTGAGATATCATTCTCATTTTGATATGTTAGTGATGGTGAAAATGATGTCAGTTATCATAATGGTGATAAAAAAGACTTGTCTTATCCAACTGTGTCTTCTGTTAGAGTGATCGTGTATGGACTCTATGGTTATACATTTTAATTTAAATTGTCATCCTCTAAGCATATTTTCATATTGTGCCATAGGTGACTATCTCCTTAAATATTCATTCAAAAATGTGCAATGTATAGTTTCTGCTCTTCTAAAAATCTAAAAAGCCTTCTGTGATTTGTTTCTCTTTCAATGTTGTATGATTAATACTTGAACTCATCTTTATAGAACTCAACTTTATAGAAAGTTCCTGGGATCATTAAATTTAGAGATAGTCTGTGAAACAAAATGTAAGGGGTACCACCAGTTGGTGATGGAGAGAAGTGCAATCTGCAGTAGAATCAAAGGAGCCTGACCTCAGACCAAAGCAAGCATCCTTGTAGGGCTTCAGTGTGAAGAGGTCAGTGAAGACAGAGAGAACAGAGATTATATATATATATATATATATATATGAAATATGTAAATATATATATATATGTTATATTTGTTTTATTTTATGTATTATTTTATTTATTATATGTGTGTATATATGTATATATACATATATACATATATAATAAATAAAATAATACATAAAAATAAATAAATATATAATAAAATATTTTTATCAATTATCTGTCACTTACAGTACCTGGTACATATTTGTTGCTTAATAAAATAACTTCTGAAGTGCATTATAAATTATTTGAAATTGTTACTTTTTATGTTTATTTTAAATCAGTATTTGATTGATTTAAAGGGATAGTTAATACCTTTTTGTCCCAAATGTTCATATGGCTTTGCTTCCAATTCCTTGGGCTTTGATCGAGAAACTGGGAAGCTGATAGCACTTTTTTTTTTTGCTTTTTTGGGTCACACCTGGCAATGCTCAGGGGTTACTCCTGGCTCTGCACTCAGGAATTACTCCTGGTGGTGCTCTGGGGACCATATGGAATGCTGTGGATTGAACCCGGCCGGCACAGGCCGGCTGCGTGCAAGGCAAACGCTCTACCCTCTGGGCTATGGCTCTGGCCCCTGATAGCACTTTTGACAGTTCTAGTTGGAGGTGACAATTGCTAACTATCCAGTCATTCCGTGATAGCTATAACACTACTTACAATAGTAAGTATAATATTCTTATTATTAGCTACTGGAAATGAAATTATCTGTCTTTTGAAGAAAAAGCCACTTAGATGACCTCAGTAGGTAAAACAAAGTAAATCTCCGCAGTCTTCCCCTTGGAGTTACCTGTGAAACCATTCGTTTCTAAGGAAAATAAAGCATTAGAGATATGAATAAGAAAACCATTTTAAGTCTGTTGTATTCATGCAAGTAGACAAAACTTTATGATTGTTGGATATCAAGCAAATACTTTGATGTTTGATAGATTTATTAATAACCATTTTGTCAAGCTGTGCTTAATATTTACAGTCTTGCTTTGATAGTGTTCAGTATTGTCTTTTGGTAGAAATGTGGCAAGTATCTAAGACATTTTGTATATTAGGGTGTAGCTACACATAACTCTGAATTCTGTTTACAACATTTACCATTGTAAATGCAATAACTAGGCCAGTTAATAATAACTAGACCAGTTTTACAGCTTCTTCACACTTCAGTTTTCTCATATGTCAAGTTAGGATAATTATGAGTAAGTGCATATGTTTTGGATATGTAAAAATAATGGCTAACATTTACTGAGCACTAAATCTGTACACATGCAGATAGAAGTGTTTTTACATGTTTGCTTATTTAAGCATCCAAATGTGTAGGACTCATTTTCCCCATAAAGGAATAAAGGAAGAGATGGATTAAGTAATTTAACTGAAGATTAGGAAGTAGAATATGGCTTATTCATGGTTTCAATTGAGGCAGTTCAGAGTCTTCATTTTAAAACTTGTCACTGATGCCTCGCACTGTATAGTAATGCCTCTCCTCTGTATATGGAGGATCCTAAAGATAGGAAATGATAGTGATGTGTTGATGAAAGATAATGGTGATAATGATAATGGAAGTGACTTGAATTGATTGTTATAGCTCACAGAAAAGTAAGTAATATTCCCTAGGAAAGTCAATTTCTTTCTCATAGTTATTTCACTGTAGCACTGCCAAATAGCTTAGAATTACACAGAAAAAAAATCTATGAATATGTAAATGCTTATTTTGATATACATTATTAGTGAACTGCTCTATAATTGGATTCTACTCTAAATGGTATCTAGATCTGTGCTTTGCCCACTTAATTTTCACCCTGGCTTAAAAACTACAATTTTAATAAAACTCTAGTTAAGGTTACAGAATATGTCCTAGACTCTTGAATTGGAGATAAGTGTCAGATCTCCCCTTGTTCCACACCCATGTCTCTCCCTGACAAAGCTAGTTTTATTAGCTCACACTATTCTGTTGTGATTGTGGTTTCTTTTCTGCAAAAGGATTTTACTGCCACTGAATAATTTTTTAAATTTTATAGGCATTCTTTTTTGTTCCAGGTACAACCTTCCTCCTTGTATAATTTAGCTATTGATCAAAGTTTTCTGTCTTGGAATTAGTTAGGGACAGCCTCTTCTTCATTAAAGCTCTCCTTCCAGGTTCACATTATCTTTGAAGTTGGTAAACACTGGTAAACATCTGTACATTTCTCAATGTCTTGAGTTAACAGAAGCTCACATTTCTTTGTCAATGTCATATCACAATAGATGAGTTAGAATGACTTGTTTGTATCATAAAGGAAAATAATTTCTTGTTCACTAGTATGCCATTCTTTAGCATTTAACTTCCTATAGTATTGATTTAGGTCTTTTTGTCTCACCTGTATGTCCACCTTATTTGTTAATACCTGACAATATATATCAATGCCAGGCTAAAGTACCAGTCATATAAATCATAGAAAAGCAGAATTTAAGAGGAGATAGAGTCTGAGAGTGGGAAGAGATAGTAAGAATGAGCGAGAAAAAAAACTGTTTGAAGACCTATATCAAATAGAAAAAGCATTCAGACACCAGTCATGGCAGAAATGACAATTTTCCGTGTGTCTTTTGATGGTTACAAAACTATAGAAAGAATATGTGAAGAAAAACACAAAATTTGGTTTCTATTCCTTTCTATGTTAACTCAAGCGACCCTTTCTGTAGTATTGGTTGTTAAAATTGAAATAGCTTTTCTCTAAAGCAATCTTAACAGAACATACAAAAGTTCTTTTCAGTGAAAATGTAAGAGATTTGTTCTTTACTGGATTTGCAATGTAAGATCGTCAGCCAGAGCACCTGCAAACCATAAAGATATCAAGGGAAAGTGTAAGAAACATCATTAAGGGAAAATCGGAAAGAACATCAAATTTATGACAAATATAAAACACCTCCTTCTTTCTGAATTATTTCATGCAGAAGGCTCAGCTACATAACTAGGTCCTAGTGTGGCCTGTGAAGAGTTGTCACACTCAGGCATTGGGTATTTGTACTGTATCCTGTTAATATCATAACTTTAGTTATAACAAGTAAGTTATACTTGTTCCCTTTGGAAATATTACCCATAAAGTACAAATTAGTGTAAAAAAATATTTGGTCATGTGAAGCAGAAATGTCCTGTCGGTTCGGAGGCGCAGAGATGAGACACCATGAATGCGACGTATATCCATTAATATTTTTAATGATCACCAGCTGGAGGGCAGTACCTCTCATCTTGGCAGCTGACTAACCGCAGCTAACTGACTTTAACTGACTGACCTGAGTTCACTGACCTTAGTTGACTCACTTGAGCTGACTGACTTGAGCTGACTGACCACCTCCACCAAGACCCCAACTCTCTTATCCCATAGTCTCAAAGGGCAATACAGCTCATGGTTTACATTACAAAGACAGTTCACATTCTTTGCATAGGACTTAGAAATAATAGGAAGGAGACAACCAGGAACCAAAAACCTGCAGGGGGTGCTATCTAGGTAAGATGAGATGAACAAAAGAACGCATTATAGTTGCTAATGGCAGCCTTCTGGACTAGCCCATGATGGCACGGACATGTCAGACAGAAGAACAAGAAAAACCTGTTTTCTGCCTAACTTTAAGCATTGTCCATTAGACTCCATCTTGGGCTAGTTATAGCCAACAAGGAAATGTGCAGAGAAATGACCTAGTATAGCCTTGTCTGTGTAACTGCAGCTTGATTAACAGTCTCACTAGGGAATTCTACATACTAACTCTATTGGGAGACAGTCTGCCAGAATACCCCGTGTACCTGTTAACAGGCAGTATTCATCAGACCTTTCTTCGCATATCCTTAGATCTACCATCTGCCAACAGTCGTGGAATAGAATGACCTTAGTTCATCACTTTAAATTTTTCCAAGGACTTTTGTCTTTAACTCCCAGTTGTAAGCATGTATCATTAAAACTTAACAAAGGAGATTGTAGGAGGTCTGAATGATCAAAGGGAAGAGGACAGGCATCATCACATTTTTTAAGGGTCAAGTAAGGTTTCACTATCAATGAGTTCTGAAATACAATTTTTCACAGTATTTTGAATATTTAAATTGTGGGCCCTTGAGCCCATGGTGATAGTCCAAGTGGTAGAGTATTTTGCCTTGCACACAACTGACCCAATTTTGATCCCCAGCATCCCATATTGTCCCCCAAACACTGCCAGTAATACTCCCTGAGTGCAGAGCCAGGAATAACCCCTGAGCATTAGCGGGTGTGCCCCAAAAAGCCAATAAATAAATTTGGGCCTTTACAAAGTCACTTTTTCACTCTTCAGGTTTTTTTTTACAATTACAAGGTGTTCATATTTGAGTTTTGGTCATACAGTGTTCCAACACCCATCCCTCCACCAGTGCCCATTTCCCACCACCAATATTCCCACTTCCCTCCCTCCCCTAGCCTACCTCTATGGCAGTGTAAGGGTTGGCCACCCGATGGGGTGACTGACTGGGAGCCTCGGAACACCGCACATACCAAGGAAAACTCTGAGAGACCAAGTCCTATGCAAAAGCAAGGGTTTTTATTAATATTCGAGTATACTCAGGCTCATAGCACGACCACAGGCAGTCAGCGGCTAAGAGCCCCGAGCCCTTCCAGGGAGGATCTTTTAAGAGATAATTCCCGCCGTTACAGAAAAGCCCAGCGCATAACCATCCAATAGATTTAAAATATTACATCAAGGTCTGCGCGCAGGCAGCCAATCACTCTGCACCAGGTAACCATCACCCACCAATCTGAGCGTGCCTAAAACTTCTTTCCATATTTGGCATGGCATGGGCCCAGTCACGTATCATACCAAATACGGAGGGGGACATCAGATGCAACCTCTCGGGAATGTTTGTCTCACAACCTTCCCTGGAATTATCTGCTTAAGGTCCTTCCTGTTGTGCTCTTGTTGAGCCATCATTTTATCAATTACTCCCTCGTACCTGTTTTTGTGTTCTGTGGACGAGGGGCCATTCTTTCAGCAGGTTCTTCATCTCTTTTCTCTCTTTCTCTTTCTCTCTCTCTTCAATATATTTACTTCTTGCTTCCCTTTCTTACACATTGTGAATTGCAATATATACATTAGAGGTTATCATGTGTATCTTTTGCCTATATTAAATGCTCAGTTCTCAGATGGTATTATCATTTTAAACAATTATTAGCACACTATTCCCTTCTCTGTCTTACCTAACCTCTGACTCCCACATGTTTGTGGTATACCAGGTTTTGAGATATCACACTTGCACAAAGCTGAGTGCAGCTGGTCCAGCTTTGGAGTCCAGACCTTGAGGATGATTGTGGTTGTGTTGCACAAGATTTTCTGGCCTCTGACTGCCTGGGATAGGGTAGGCCAAGGAGCAAAACATCCCACCACCCCAAGATGCCCCATTAGCCTAGTGGTTCCACCCTGCACCTGATTACCTAGTGTCTGGCCCAGAGCCATAATCACATTTAAAAAATTTTAATCCCTCATTAAAAGTACATTTGACCTTCCAGAAAGAAGGAGTAAGTTTTAAGAATCTTGGGTGTGCTTCCTTTGTCCACATGCCAGCTACTATGATATTTGAAAACTCTCATGATCTCTCCAAGTCAGAACTATGAATGGGGTAATATTTGCACCTTCAAATATTTGTATTTACAATTGTGCAAATAGAGTAGATATGGAATTGTGCCTTGATTGTTGCATATATAGAATAAAGTTTCCAAACTCTTCTTTAATTTAAATTAGTTATCATTTAACTCTTTGAAAAATATTAGTTTACTACATTAAGTACATATTTATCTCAAGAAATTCAAAGGACTGAATTCAGCTTAGATAATTCAACTTTCCTTCTTGGCAATTAATTGTCAAGCATTGACCATTCATTATAATGCTTAGTTTCTCATTTAGCTTTCATAATATGACCCATATTGAATTTCCATACAAAGGAAGTTTAACAGCTAGACTATGGCACCATTACTGGGAAATTCTTTTCACACTTTAAGTACTGAACTTTATTCTTCCCTTTTTCAGTTGGTAAACTTTCTATTACATTAGAAGGAAACTTTCCATTACATTGTTCTTAGGTAACTATTGAAGGAAACAGCAAGAAACTTACTCACAGCCTTTGAATTTGGATAGAGATTAGTGCGTGGTGTAAAACACCTGAATAGTGAAATCTTAGACAACATCACAGATTTATGCTGTCTAATCGTGCACCAGGTCTCCAAATAATCTTATGATGTAGCCTCTATTTTTTTTTCTTTTTTTTGCCACACCTAGCAGTGCTCAGGGTTCACTCTTGGCTCTGTGTTCCAAATCCCTCCTTGAAGAGCTCAGAGTACCATATTGGGTGCTGAAGATCGAACTTTGGTGGTTCGTTTGCAAGGCAGAGCTTTCTGCTGTACTATTCCTCTGGCCCTTATAGTGCTGTCTCTTATCTTCATTCTATTATCAGGTTGCCACAGAAGCAGAAGAAAGAAATAAATTATCACGGTGCAGTATTCTAATCAATACTTCTTAGAAATATCAATTTTCCCAACTAGTTCACCATTTATTCCACACTCATTGCTGTTCTACTAAATAATAAATAGGCCCCATGATGTGATGGATAATGGAGCTATAAATCCACAACTTATGTAGACATGTGACAGGACTTCCTGGTCTTTCATCAGCAGCATGTAAAACGTGTTACAGCTTCTGGGTATCTGCATTTCACTTCTAATATCATGAGGAAGTGGAGTTGAGTACTGTAATGCTTTCATCTTATTGGATAATGAAGGAAAGGATAATGAGATAATTGGATATCATTGGATAATGAGAACATTTAGTAGCCCCTTTATTGATACTTATGCTCAAGCCTGAAGTTTGACAGCAGCTCAGTTATTGATACCTACAGAGAAGGCCCTGCCAGAATCAAATATAAAGTATTTGACTTCCTCTTGTGGAGGGAAATGTGGGAAAATGTGGAAGACACATTTTCATACTGAAATGGTGTTGGGTTGTTCCTCATAGATTCAGCTCTACAGAAAAAGTCACAATCTCCTTTAAATTTCTCAAGTTATATCCCTAGTCTGAGTTCCTACCTAGTAAGTAGGTGAGAAGTGAAACTTTACTAAACTCATAAGATTGCTTCTCAGTATTCTCTGAAGATCCTGACATCTATCCTGTGATGCATAACATTTCATGTAGTTTACCTTTGTCAGTGCTGGGTTGCTCATAGAACCAAATTAGTATGGACACTTTAATTTGGAGACATTCACTTCACTTGATCACTTGAATCCCGTTATTCATCGATTTGCTCGAGCGGGCGCCAGTAACATTTCCATTGGACCCTATCACGTGCCAATGTAGCCCAATGGCATCTGGTTGATTCAGGAATATGAAGAGTCTCAAACCGTTCCTTCAGGGTCTTGACAAGGAAGTCTGACCATCTTGTAGGTGGGCGGCCACGTGATCTTTTGACATCCCGTGGGATCCAGTCGGTAACAGCTCTAGTCCAGCGGTCGTCTCCAAGTCGCATTACATGTCCAGCCGATCTGATTTTTGATGCCTTGGCAAACGAGACAGAGTCCCTGATTCTGGAATAGCGATGGAGGTCAGAACTCCGATTCCTTCTCTCACTTGAGTGAGGCGTGATATTCCAAGCATAGCTCTTCCGATTCCTCTCTGGGAGACCTGAATAGCATTCTCATCCTGCTTTCCTAGGGCCCAGGTCTCTGAGGCATATGTTAATGCAGAGAGAACGGTGGAGTCAAAGAGATGTGCCCAGAGCAGGAGGTTCTTTGTCCTTTCAGCTATTTCTTCGATGCCTTTGAAGGCATTCCATGCCGCTGTCTGTTCTCCTGCGCTGCTCAGGTTTTAGGTCGTTCATTATGTTGACTTCTCGACCTAGGTACACATAACTGGTGCATTCAGAGATGTTTCTTCCATTGCGAGTGAATGGGGCCTCTGGAACTAGTTCATTTTTCATGAACATAGTTTTCTTTAGATTCAGCTGTAGACCTATCTTTCCACATTCTCGGTCAAAGTCAGCCAGCATTCGTGCCACTTGGCTAATGTTTGGTGTTATTAGAATGATGTCATCAGCGAAGCAGAGGTTGTGTAGTTGCCGACCATCTATCTTCACTCCCATTCCTTCCCATTCTAATTGTCGCATGATGTTCTCGTGGTGGCACTGAAGAGTTTTGGTGAAATGGTATCACCCTGCCAAACCCCTCTTTTGACATCAATGATCACTTCTTTGTAGAATGGTGAGATCCTGGTGGTGTATCCGTAATTGGAGACATTAAGGGGCATAAATAAATAGAACTTACCTTAACGAAAAATAGGAACTTTATTTTCATTTTTTTTCTTCCCATTGTTCATGGATTTGCTCGAGTGGGCACCAGTAATGTCTCCATACGTCCTGTCACAAGCAAGTGTAACCCAAGGGCATCTGCTTGCTCCAGGAACAGGAAGAGCCTCAAACTATTCTTCGTGTCATGGAATTGAGGTCCTAAATTGTTAATAGTTTTTGGCATAGCAAATAAATAAAACACGGTTAGCTTGCCAGGCTCTGCCATGTAGAGCTGGGTGTGACCAAAAAAAAGGAAAAAAAAATTTGTGGGTAGGTAAATGGTACAAGGGTTAGAGTGTGTGCAGGCAGGGCCCCGAGCTGGGCTTGACCCCAGCACATCAGGATTTACCACACACCCTGGAATCGCCTGAGCATTGCCAAGTGCAGCCTAGAGGCCCTTTTGTATTGCCTCGTGTGGCCCTGGTAGTCCCTGGCAGGTTGCACCCACAGGTTCTAGCACTGAACCACTAGCCTAGAAGTCCACAAGGTTCCAGAAGCAGCTGAGCCCCCCACTTAGGAGGTTCTCCGGAAACACACAAAAGCCACAAAATGAAAGTCGTTACAAGGAGCAAAGGTAGAAGGCAGGTGCCACTGTATGGGAGAAAGAAGGCATAAAATGAGGGAACAGATGAGGCATGTGAGGTGAGAGCTTTTATAAAACAACTTTTCTTTTTGGGTCACACCCGGTGATGCTCAGGGATTTCTCCTGGCTCTGCATTCAGGAATTACTCCTGGCGGTGCTTGGGGGGACCATGTGGGATGCCAGGGATCGAACCCAGGTCAGCTGTGTGCAAGGCAAATGCCCTACACACTGTGCCATCGCCCTGACCCTAAAACAAAACTTTTATGTCTGAACACACCCCAGTGGCAGGATCTGTCAAAGTTCTAGCACCCCACAGCGTTTTGTTTCTCTGAAGAGAAGAAATACTAATTTATAATGTCTTCCCAAATCATTCCAATATGTCCAAAATTTGTATATATAAAGCTGAGTATATCAGGCACCATGTTTGGTATAGTTAAAAATAAGACATAAAACTTTCTTTGCATAAGAAAGAAGTGTTTCTGATCTTGAACGGAGCAGAGTGTGCTGGTCGGGCTGTCTGCCGAGGGCCAAGGAACGCCGAGGGCCGGAGTGAGAAGTTTCCTTCCCTGGCCCAGGCCTGTGGGCAGTGTAAATCCTCAGCAGAGTCCACAGACGGTTTTATTTTCATATTATTGAGAAATATTATTGGTGTCAGGTAGAGCTAAACATGCTCAAATTATATTATGAATATATTACTTTTTGTCTATTTTTGTTGAATGTGTTTCATTATCAACAGTATCTCTTTAAATGGTGAAATATGGGCTGTTTTCAACCCAGACATACATTTTCACCAGCAGGCTAACTTAGTGTATATATAAAGTCATTAGTGCTTCCAAAATATATATTTGTGTGTCTGTATTGTTGACTCTTATTTGTACTGTTTTGATTAAGTAGTGCTCGAGAAGGTTCATCATAAATAATGACAATTAAGGAAGGAGAATTACCCCTTTCTTTATATAAAGCCAAGTACTATCAAAAGAATTGGGAATAGATACTGGGCATGCAAAAACCCCCTATTTATGTATGGGCACAATAATGGGATCTCTCCAAAGGAGGAACCCAGCTTTTAAAATTTCATCTCACTGAATTACACTCAGCTCTCTTTCAGTTTTGCCTCTTTCCTTTTTGTGAAGTGTTAGGAATGAGCAGATGCTTCCAACATTTATGAAATGTATATTCATAATGTCATTCCTTTATCAGAGTGACAGAAAAGATCTCACTCTTTCCTACCCCAATATCTGCAAACAAAAGCACTGTGATGGTTCAAAAGAGACTAAGGATTCAGGTTGCTCTTGGAAGGAATAAGAGGAATAAGAGTAAAAACAATATCAAAATATTCTTTTGTTATTATTTATATTCCTAATATATTTATATTATTAATATTTATATATTTATATTTCTGTTATTATTTATGTAGAATTTCAGTGGAAGAATATTATATTCCCAAAGACTTTATGAGGAATCTTTAAAATAAGATGTGACTCAAACAAGAACAATTAGTTTACTTCTTTGCCTTTTTATCAGTACCATTTTATAGACTAATGAAAATTATTTGAATTCATCTAGTCATTTTCTTGCAAAATTTAAGAAGTTTGTGACTTATTTAAGGAGCAAAAAGACTTCTATATATTCCTGAGAGTTTGTTATGCTAACACTATGGAATCATACATTTTGCTATCAAATTATCCCAAAAACTCCAAGTAAAATAAAGAGGATTAAAAATATTGGACGTACCGCACAAGCTGCTATAACCAAAGTGCTGGAATTCAATGTTGCTCTTTCTTATCTCCAATGTTCACTGTGGGTTTTTTTTTTGTTTGTTTGGGGGCTACATTGCACAGTGTGGGCTTGAGAACTGACCATATGGAGTGCTGGGGATCGGAGCCTAGTTGACTGTGTGCAAGCACTTTACCCCACCCCCCCCCATACTATCACTCTAGTCCCCAAAGTTCAGTATCTGAATCTGAATATTTTGGGTATTTTTAACATCATTTGTGGGTCTTATGATTCAGACACATAGACGGTGGGCAGCTGACCTTAAGACTATGTGTAAAATCTGTTTACACATGGCCAGGCTACATAATTTTGTGACATTATCATTTGTGCTATAGGATTTCTTTCTTTTCCATTTCTTGTTATTAAAACACCATGATTTACAAAGTTTTTCACAATAGAGTTGTTAGAAAGATTCATTATTCAATAGCATTCCCACCACCAGTGTGTTCCTACCACCACCAGTTTCTCAACCATCCCCCATCCAGTGCCTGCTCCCTTAGCCAGCACTAATTATATTTACCATTGCAGCCAATATATGGCAATGGTATTGATGAAGTCATGACTATTTTTCTGGTTTGCTAAGGGAAAATCTGGCTGATTTCTGTTCTTGCATTGACTTCCTGAGTTTTTTTGAATGTAGGCCAGTAGCAGCTCTGCCCTATGTGTCTGTGTCTCTGGATCATGACCTACAGCCCTGAAGAAGTTTGTGGGAGGGTCTACTGGGCCTTCTAGATGGGACAGAAGTGGGGGAAGGAACCTCAGCTCCATCTCCATGGAAGCCTGGTAACTTTAGCCACTGAGATCTACTTACCAACCTATCTGGAATGAAATTGGCTTCTCTCTTGAGTGAGGCTCTGACAAGCTGTAAGTCAGAATCTTGAAATGGCTGCAGTTATGGTGCATGAGGTTCCTCTGGCTTCTTCTGAGGCTCCATTGAGGGTGGTGGGTCGTATGCTATACGTGTCAACTGAATCTTCTTACTATTCCTTGTGGTGTGATAGAAGCCCAACAGCTTATGTGAGATTCCGACTGTGCCCTCACTTGAGCCAGAAATTTTCTGATTTTTTTTTCAATCACAGAAAAGTATAGCAAAAGCTTGCATTTTCAGAAAGATTTTGCAATTAAAATCCATGAGATCAAACCTCATTACTCAGGATACTTTCAGTTTAGATTCTAATGGCTGTTTCTATGCCTAAATCTCACTGATCCCACAAAGTTTTTAATATCTGAAAACAGTTTGCTGCCACTTAGTTTTCCTCTTGTCATTGCCTACATACATTTTAATTGTAGCTTGTTAAGAATCCAGGCAGTGATGGATGGCCCCTAAAATGGATGGCAACTCCTTATTTTGTAAAGATTTAGGAATATATTGTCTATGATTACTCTACTCTGCAGTTTTTTGTACTGTTATATAAAAGGAGTTACTTTAATTTTTGTATTACATTTGTTATTTCAGTTCTGCCATTATGTTCTATGCTAAGAGAAAACAAAGGTCTATGACTAGAGGTAATTGAGGCCAATGGAAATGTTTCTAGTAGAAATAATATAAGAAATCAGTTTCTGAGCCGTAAGAAGGTTGTATAAAATGAACAGATTATTATTTTCATTTATTTCCTTGCTTATGATTTTTACTGACTCCTTTGTGACATTAATTATTACCTCCTATCAGATGACTCTTCCTGCAATTTTCTTTTGTTTTTAATATTTTATTATACCACTGTGAGATACACAGTTACAAAGATGTTCATAAGATGTTCATATTTGGGTTTTGGTCATACATTGTTCCAGCACCCATCCCTCCACCAGTCCCACCACCAATGTCCCCAGTTCCCTCCCACCTCCCTAGCCTGCCTCTGTGGCAGGTTTCTTAATTTCTTACTCTCTCTCTCTCTTGCTCTCTCTTCCTTCCCTCCACATAGTGGATTACAATACATACTGTGTATCTTTTTGCCTGTATTTAATGCTCAGTTCTAGGTTGGTATCAGCACTTTCAACAATTATTAGCACACTGTTCCGTTCCCTGTCTTACCTAGTTTCTGACTCCCACACGTTTGTGAGTTTCCACCTTTGACAAGACCTGCTGTTCCATGTTTCACTTGACTTTGGATATTAGTATCATAATATGTACATATATATATATATATATATATACATATATATATGTCATGCAAATAAATGCAGTCATTCTATATCTGTTTCTCTCTTTCTGGCTAATTTCACTCAACATGATCCTCTCCATGTCCATCCATTTATAGGCAAATTTCATAACTTCATTTTTTCCAGCAATTTTTTTTAAAAGTTTATAGTAGACTTTATGGGAAAATAATTTCGAAAAATGACTGATCTATAAAATCACGTCCAAAAGCAATACATAAAACCCTACTTCCTTGCTACTTACATATTATTTTGTACATAAAAAATTTCTCCTATTACAAAATATAACTAACCTAAACTAAATGATATGTTTTGATTCCTTTTTCCAGCAATTTTCTTGAACCAGTTCTTTCCCAAGCCCTAGATCCACAGGCTGCTTTGAAATTGATTTCTCAATCTTTTGGAAGATCCTAATTTAATAGGAAATGCAAGTCACATCTCTTACCTTTTATTGAATTAATTTCCACTGGTAAAAATGTCCGTTAATTTTCTTCCCAGCACTGTTCCCCACCTGTCCTTCTTATATTTTTTTATAAGAATATGTGTTTCTGCAGCCAGAAATGGTGGACATAAAATAAAATTAACTCAGACACTCTGGAAGATGCTTACTGAACTAACAGACAAAGAACATACGTTGATCTAACTAAAGTCTGTCTTTCAGAGAGTTTGAACCTGGCAGAGATTAAAATCACTGAGGTTTTGCTGGCCACTAGTATTGTAAGGTCCTATACAGTTAGGAAAGATTTGACATTAGACAAAATTAAGTATAATAGAAGCATAAATAACTTAAAATATTGTATTGAATTCTATCTATGACTATCTTTCCATTCATCATCAATTTACTTGAGCAGGTTCCAGTAACATCTCCATATGTCATGTCTCGTGGTAGTAGAGCCCAAGGGCATCTGCTTGCCCCAGGAACATAAAGAGCCTCAAATAGGAATGACCTAATATAATTGTTACCGGTATTTGGATATCAAATATGATTTGTATTGAATCTGTTTGTATTTGTTTGAATTTGTTTGAATCTGTTTGTATTTGTATTGAATTACTGCGAGATATATAGTTACAAAGTTGTTCATAGTTGGATTTCTGTCATAAAATGTTTCAACACATGTCCTTTCAAGAGTTGATATAAATAAACTTTTAAAGGAAGTTTTTATTGGGAATTAATTAAAGAGTAGTCCATTGAGGGGAAAAATATCATAGACAAAATATCATAGACAAAAAATATCATAGACATGATATCATAACATGCCCCCATAAAAATATCATAGACATGCCCCCACTTTCTGGGGGCAAACTGATAGAACAGTGGGTAGGGCATTTGCCTCTCACTCAGCTAACCTGAGTTCAAACTCTGGCATCCCATATGTTCCTTGAACACAGTCAGGAGTAATTCTTGAGTGCAGAGCCAGGACTAACCACTGCCATCACCAGATGTGACCCAGAAAGCCAAAAACAGAAACCAAAAAAGCAAAAATCTTATAATTCACGTTTGTTGTGAGTTAATTTGCGTTGGTTTCTTTTAATTCTCACCCAAGAATCACACTCTTCTCTTGCTCACCTAGCATATTCCCTTTAAGGACCATCCATGCTACCACAAATGCCAACATTTCACTTTTCAGTAGCTACAAGGTTGTCAGTTGTATATAAACACTACATAAACTTTGTTATTTTTAACTTAGCTCATTTGCTTTGGTTTTGTTTTGTTTTAGTTTATGGTCACAGCCAGGAGTGCTCAAGTTCTTGTTACTGGCTTTGTGTTCAGATATCACTTCTGACAGGGCTCAGGATATCATATTTGGTGCCTGATAATGAACATGAGTGAGAGCCAAGCAGTATAAGAATTGTACCCTGTGTAGTATCTCTTGCCCTAGTTCAGCTTATTTTAAGGTGATTGCTAATAGCTGTATATTTGGGACAGAATGATAGTACAGTGACCAACCCAGGTTCAACCCCTGGCATCCTATGTGGTCCCCCTAGCACCACCAGGAGTAACCCCTGAGCATTGCCAGTTGTCACCCAAATTTTTTTTTAGAAAGCTCTGTATGTGTTGCTATTTTTTGTTTTCTCTTTATATTTATAGATTCTTTGTCCTCTTCGTGTTTTTTGCTCATCTTTTGAGGCTTAATGACTTTCTTTCATGGTTTATTTTAAAAAATTATTTCATCCCATTTTTATGTATTTTCTGTAAATTTATGTATTTTTCTGTAAATTATTTCATCCCATTTTATGTATTTTCTGTAAAAAATTATTTTTTCATAGTAAGCTATGTGCTTACTATAATATTCCCATATAACATTCTAAGCATACAATTTTCTGTTCTGGAATATTAAATTGTTTGGGTTTGTATTAACTTAGCTTTGGAATGCTTTCCAAAATTTAATTTTTTAAATTCCCTTTTCATGTATCTTATACTTTTGATGTCTCAGAAATTAAGTTTTAGCTTTCATTAATGTTGCTGATTTTGCCTCTTAATCTTATGATTGTTTATAGGTAATTGATCTTACACTTTTACTGAGGTCTTTATTCTTTTTTTTTTTTTTGGCTTTTTTGGGTCACGCCCGGTGATGCTCAGGGGTTACTCCTGGCTCTTTTCTCAGGAATTACTCCTGGCAGTGCATAGGGGATCATATTGGATGCCAGGGATCAAACCTGGGTCGGCCACATGCAAGGCAAATGCCCTACCCGCTGGACTATCGCTCTGGCCCCAAGTTCTATATTCTTTACTGTGTTTTACTTTTGTGACATTTTAAGTTAAATGAAGACATTTTTGTGTTTCTTGCAAAACAAGTTTATTGATGATAACCTTCTCTAGTTTTTTTTCTTATTTGAAAAATTTCTATCTTCTTCAATTATAAGTATTAGGTGAAGAAATCTCAGTTGGAAAGGTTTTGGGGGGGTTATCCCCCTTCTTTTGAGGTTTGATTTCATTACACAAGTCTCTTCTTGAGATATGTTAAAAAATTTTTATTTGAAAAGTTTTGTCTCTTCAATTAGAAGTATCAAGCTTCCTGGTGAAGAAACCTCAGTGGGACAAAGGTGTTTTTTGGTTAGTCCCCACCCACCCCATCCTTCTTTTAAGGTTTTTTGATTACATTGAACTAGTGTCTTCTGACCTCTCAAGATTTGCTGAAAAATTGTGTGTGGAAACATTATTTTCTCTTGCTGCTTTTATTTTTTCAAGTTTTTTAGGTGTTCTGATTTATAATACTTCTAATAATAGCATTTCTAGCACAGTATTCTTAATTTCACACCAAAGTATCACCATCCCTCTGGCAATGTCTTAAGATTCCATACTACCTACATGACTAACACATAACTTTTCTGAACTTAATTATTGTATTTTAGATCATATGTTTTGCAATAGTCTCAACTGTTATAGCTCTTATATACACAATTACCTCTCTCACTACCAACATAGTGACCAAGAACCTCTGTGGCTTCTTTTATTTTATTGATTTACTTTTTGGTTTTGGAGTCATACTCAAAATGCTCAAGGGCTATTTCTGGCTCTGCATTTAGGAATCACTCCTGGACAGGCTCAAGTGACCATATGGGATGCCTGTAATTAAACCCAGGTTGTCTGTATGAAGGGCAAGAGCCATACCCAGTTTACAATCTCCCTGTCCCCACTCTGCTGCTTGTTTTTGTTTTTTGGGCCACATCCAGTTGTGCTCCTGGGTTACTACTGAATCTTCACTCAGGAGTAACCCCCTGGCAATGTTCAAGGGATGCTGATACAGAACTCTGGGCTGGCTGCATGCAAGGCAAGCAGCCTACTTGCTGTACTAAACTTCAGTACTTTGCTGCTTTTAAAATTCTGTTAGTCTTTGACTTTTGATGTTTTGATATAGACAGGCCTTTTCCCATCATTTTATTCTATAAACTATGTTTGAATCTTAAATCTTCTAGTTCATCTATTGTTTAGGTAACTGGTTAAAATAGCATTGAAGGTTATGGTATTAATATATAAATGAATGTTACAACAAATTGCTAAGACCTTCTGCCTCTCTCCTTATAACTCCTCTAGGAGGCCTCTTAATTCCTCCCACACCTCCCCACTGCTTGGCAATCCAACTTTTGTAATCCAAGGCCAGGATTCTGTCATCGTTTGGTATTATATCCTTATCTATCCTCTCTACCATAGATGAATAAATAATCTTGTATTTGGCCTCCACCTTCTGACTATTTTGCTTAAAATAACACCCTCCTGTTCCATCCACATTGCAGTAAATTGTATTATTTCATCATTTTTATAGATTAATAATATTCAATTGCATGAATATAGCATCTTTGTTCATTTTTATGACATTTGTATGGTTGTACTTGGAATTGTACAGGCACAGCAGTGAACACAGGTGTACTCGTATCCTTTTGAATTAATTATTTTGTGTTCAGAGGGTAGAAATTAAGCAGAACTTCTGAAACTTATGGGAGTTCTATTCTTATAATATTTAGAACTATCCAACAATGAGATATCATCTTACACAAGTGAAAATGGCAAAACACAGCAGTGTCAGAACTGGCCTACAAAACTGAGCTTACCATGGTAGAGGAGAGAACACTGGAGTGATAGGTGAAGGGGGACACTCTGGTGTTTGATGTTAAAACACTGTTCATTTGAAAATCCCCAAATGAATCAAAGTACTGTCACTAACAATATTGTTAATGACAATTAACAATATTACAGATCTGTCATTAACAATATTGCAGATCACAGTTCCTAAAATAAAATGTTTTAAAGACTAGAAAAAAACACTCTAGTGGGGATACAGTGATAAAATTGCTTTCATTCACTGTATTAATGCTATCAAGTCTATGTATTCTTTATCAACACATTTTTAGGATTTTTTGAGGGTCCTTGACATAATTTTTGATGTGTTACATGCTTCTCTTCATGTAATTCTATGTGTCTGCTTCCATTTGTTACTCAACTCTAATGCATTTCTGAATCTTGTAGGAATAAACTTGTACAGTCACTGTCTTCTGCCATGCAATAACTTAGCCTTCCCTGAGCACTGAACTAGGTACTACAAGTATGTCCTCTAGGTGAGATATGTTCTATTTGTGCTTTATTACTGTGAGATGGTATAATAGGCTATTAGCTCAACTGACAACAGTGCTATGAGTGGCACCATTGAGATACACAATTGTTTTGTTGTAGATAGATAGATCTACCATGTAGATAGATCAGTGAAACTCCTGTGAGATGAAGTATGCTATTATGCTGTACTAGGTGGCTCATCCTGGCTGCATACACACAACTTGTGGGAGGCTGTAATTGGGTTGGTTCTGAAAGCTGAGTGAGGTAACTTTGATTCTGTTTGTTGGTGATGACACACAGTGGTTGTGAGAATAAGCAGTGATGCACAATCATATTGCATGGGCGCACAGATCTCTCATTGGGTTTGCCCATGGTCATTAGTAGGTTGGTGGAGAGGGTTCTAAGCAGACACGAAAAGGTACTGGAATTAATAATATTCATGAATTTGCCAGAATCATGCCTACCAAGATTTCCAAACTTCTTATTTCTCCAATATAGATATCCCCAAACTTCCTCCTTCTCAAGCAGCTGCTGTAAGGCTGCTGAATAGGTTATTATTGATTGTTTTCACTTATGGTTTAGGTCATTTTAGAGGGTATTGGGTTCTAGGTTGAAGAAGTCATTTTTTGACATTTGGAACAAGAACTCCGTTCCTTATAGTACTTTGATCCATTTGGGGATTTTCTCCAGTGTTCTCCAATGCCAGGACTTTAGGTACTTACTCTGTTGTGAGAAATCCCAAAGTTGGGGAATAGGAAATCCCTTTTGTTGCTCCTCAAAGGAACATTCTGCACATTTGGAATCTCTCCTGACTGGAAGCCTTCCCTGGAAGTGAGAACATGAGTTATCTTCCTTGGTGGGAGAGTCTCTCTCTCTCTCTCTCTCTCTCTCTCCCCCATGGGTTCTTGTTGTAGGATCTATCTTAGTTTTTATGGATTCTGCCTTGTAAATTCTTGTAAATGCATTTGTAACTTTGTTGTATGAAAGAATATGAGTACAGTTTCCTTTAACCCTAAAAGCTTCTTTACATACTTTTACTTGATTATAACTGCACTTACGATTACTCAAATGGTGTCTTATCTCTTGCAAGCAAATTATTCTGAATTAAAACATTCCTTTACAGAGATTTCTAATAATAATTATTACCTCAAGGAGTAGATTAATTATTGTGTGATAAGTTTCTCCCAGTTATAGAGCTACTGACGTTTTAATTGACTTCTCAGCCTCTGCATGCTCTGGATGAAAAGGGATTATACTCTATGTAAAAATGGATGAGACTTCCACAGCTGAAACATTTTGTCTAAGGTCATTTAATGTATGTTTTACTCCAAAGCTAAGCAATTAGCCCTCTTCTATCTACTTATCCTCTATCTCCTTAACTCCTCCATATGAATTTTTATTCATATGAAAGAAATACTGTGTTTTATTATTGTTTCAAAGTTGTATCTTTTAAATGTTACTTTGGTGAGGGGGTGCTGTCACACCTGGTTGTGCCTGGTGCTTATTCATTCATGGCTTTGTGCTCAGATATAACTGGTAATGGTGCTCTGGGGACCATGTATGATGCTGAGGTGTGAACCAATGTTAGTTGCCTATCCACTCTAACATCTTTATAGGCTCTGAAAATTACCTTTTTTGAAGGGACACCACTCCCTGAAGTACTCAGGCATTAATCCTGCCTCTGCACTCAGGAATTACTCCTAGAGGTGCTTCAGTTGGGGGAGGGGGATAGAGGGGAGCATGTGAGTTACTGAGGATCAACCATAGTTCAGCTGTGTGCAAAGCAAATATGCCCTACCTGTTGTACTATCACTCTGGCCCTGAAAATTCCTTAATTTGCATAAGCCTATTCTATTAACTATCAGTTAATAGAATACCTATTATTCTATTATAACGGTTTTCTTTGGAACATTCCATCTTTAGCTCAGGGTCCTGTACCTTAACATACGGTGTTTCATTGGGAGCTTTGTTTTCTCTAAAGAACCTGTCAAATGTACTCTGAATTGTTTGTCAGATTTATTATTCCCAATTTCAATTTTGATTTTATGACTCTACTTCCTGTTATTTATGTATTCTGTGTACTGTTAATCAGTGCCATGTCCAATATTTACCCAAATTATGATCCTGATTCCATCACTCATCTTTCTTTCTAGTGCATTTCCTTACCTTCCTATTAAACAAAGCCAGTCATTTTCTTCCCATATGATCCTTGGATATTGATGCTTCTGTACTTGTATTTAAACATTTTCTTTCAAGTTCAAAGATCTTTCTTTTTAACCATTGATATCCTATTATTTTATTTTCACTATTTAGGTCACACTTGGTGATGCTTAAGGATTACTTCTAGCTCTGCACTCAGTAATTACTCCTGGCTTTGCTCTGGGCACCATATGGGATGACAGGGATCAACCCTAGGTCAGCCGCATGCAAGTCCTCTACCTGCTGTACTATCACTCCAGCTCCTAGCCTATTAATTTTCTATTGTACTTTTCAACTACCTTCTCTTCCAGGAAGTATTTCCAATAGGAATTCTAGGTCGTGATATTTCTCTTCTTGACATCTTAGACTGTAATTTTTACATGCTTCTAAGGGAATTCCCCTTCATTTCCTATGATAGGATTTGTTAATTGCACATACAAGGGTGACAAGAACCTGACATTTCTGTGATTGCTGTGTTTATGTCAGACAGCATGGGCTCAAGCAGCAGAACTCTATTCTCTGAGATTCTTTTTAGTACAGCATTCAAGGAAGTCAATCCCAACTGACTGAGTCATCATACGAAATGAACTGACTGATGTCCTCAGTAAGGAATTTCATACAGTGTATAAACCTAATACTTGACATCAGGCTCTATACATAATTGTAAAATGAAAGTTTCATGTCTTTTCTTAGACCTGTCCATTTCTGGTTCTAAATATTCTTTTTGTCAGGACATGATTTTCAGCTAGAAACTAAAGGAGAGCTGGAGTGATAGTATAGCAGATAAGCGTTTGTCCAGCACACAGCTGACTTGGGTTCAATTTTCAGCATCCCTTATGGTCCCCGGAGCACCACCAGTTGTAATTCCTGAGTACAGAGCAAGGAGTAACCCTAAACATTGCCGGATGTGACACAAAAAAAAAAAAAAAAAAGCTAAAGGAGCTGTTCTAGAGTTTTAAGTACTTTTAATAAAGGTTTGTCATAGCTCTACTTATAAATATTGAAGTGCTGAAAAACTAAAAGCAACTAGTCTGTTAAAGAACTCCCAAAATAAAACATGCCGTTCAAATGAGCATTAATTTTTATAATATTCAGACTATAAACTTGTCAAATTGATGTGGTATTCCTAGTGCAACTGGCCATAATTTTCTTACCTAGACACAGTCTATCCTCTTTACATGGATCATAACATGACATTTGAAGGAATCCGTTTCTTGTCACACACTTGTACACTTAGGTACATATCTGACAATGAACAAAAAATTAAAAACTGCAATAAAAATAAATAAAACAAAAAATACATTACCAAACAAATTATATTTGGACTTAAATTCTAGGAACTAAAGTTTAAATTCCTATTATAGACCTGAAACACAGCTCAGAAGAAAAACATGAAGTGAAGATGGCATGTGTGAAGATCTGAGTTTGAGTCCCTGGATAAATGTGGGCATTACATGCATACACACAAAGATTTATTTTATATTAAAATTGATCATTTGATCACTTGATCACTTGAATCCCATTATTCATCGATTTGCTCGAGCGGGCCCAAAAACATTTCCATTGGACCCTATCACGTGCCAATGTAGCCCAATGACATCTGGTTGATTATTATACCACTGTAAGTTATACAGATACAAAGATAGTTCTTATTGGGTTTCAGTCATATAGTGTTCCAGCACATTTCCCACAACCAGTGCCTCAGATTCCCTCTCTGCTCCCCCAGTCTGCCTCTATAGAAGGCATTTTTTCTTATTTCTCTCTCTCCCTCCATTCCCCCTCTCTCTCTCCTTCCCTCTCTCCCTCTTTCCCTCCCTCCTTTCTCTTACACATTGTGGCTTGCCCTACATACATTTAGGGATTATCATGTAAATTCTTTACCTACAATCAAATCTCAGTTCTAGTCTGGTGTTACTGTTTACAACAATTAGAAAATTGGTATCTATTTATATCCCACAAATGAATGCAGCCATTCTATATCCATCCTTATCCTTCTGACTGATTTCACTCTGCAGGATAATACCCATGTCCATCCATTTGTGGGTAAATTAAAAATTAGAGTTCTATAATATATATATTGCAAATGAAGTTTTTTAGCAGCTGAGTTTACCTGATCTTTTTTCTTAATTACTTTCCATTCTTATAATGTGGGGCTAAATTTTTTTTTAATGATATGATTGAAAAGTCAATTGCTTTTCATCATTTTGGCACAAGAAAACAAACCTGTTTGAAAGAACAAGAAAATGTAACATTGCACTGACTATTTACTGCTTTTGTCGTCATTTCAGTTTGATTCTTTAATAAACTGAGAAAGCTTTGATTACTTTGAAAGCACATTGACAACTGTGGGAATACATTCTGAGTAAATTTCAGGTTCTATAAGAATTTGCTGTAAAGTTCTTAGGGATTTGAGAGCAGGGAAATATGGTATTTTTTCTCTTTTTCCCTGTTCTGACTCTTGTGTATTGCATGGTCTGAGTTCCATTCTAGTACCATATTTTTATAATTCAGTAATATACAGCTTAATCAGAATCAAATATGAATCACATATAAGTGTGATGTGTCATATATGTGGATTTGTTTATGGTATTTTTTTGAGATTTTCAGTAATAAGATAAAAATGTCATCTCTGCCTTTTCTGAATCTCCATGGCATTTAGTCGCAAAAGTGATTAGCCTCTTCCATGCCTCAGTGAAAGAATATTTGATAGAGGAATTCTGGCCATGAAATCCTTTGATACAGAATGTCTGGCTAGTTTCCCACTCTGCATGAAGAGTCCCAGGTATGCCACTTTGTGGGATTATAGATGCTATGTCTAGTGGCTGATGAACAGCAGTTTAGGTGAGCAAAGATGCAGTTAATATAAGTCCAGTATTCTGTACTTGTCTGAATCCTCGCCCCTTAATCGATTGTCTCATATGATGATATCGTGTCACACACACAGGTGATTGCTTGTATCTCTTTGTATACAGATATGATAGTAATATCACTGATTTGAAATCAGGTGACTAAAGTTCAAATGTTACTCACCCAAATCATTACCCTAACCTCAATGGAGTCATAAAACTTATTGCTTCTATTTTTCATCATCTGGAAGTGAAGAAAACTATGTAATTCACAGGTTGATGGATTAAATGGAATACTTTTAAGTTGGACTATTTTAATGTCTATCAGGTAGTATGCATTCAGAAAGTGTTAATATTCTTCCATATATGGAGAAAAAGTTGAGCAACGTGTAGAAAAAAGCACAAAATAATTCTTTATGGTTTCTATCATTGTATTTAAGCCAATTGGTTGACTTTGCTCTACTGTATAATTTTCAGGGATTCCTTCCATGAAACCACGACTCTAAAGATTATTTCTGGGCAATGGATTGAAAGTATCTTTTTCTGTCTTTTGGTACTACTTTAAATAAATAGCAAGCCCTAATTTGGGGCAAAACAGTGAGAAACTGAAGTTTGTGTTTAAGATTATTCAAAGTGAGTCAAAGCAGTACTATAATTAGTAGGATGATTTTTTGTACACAGTTGACCCAGGGTTGATCCTCAGAACCCCATATTGTCCCTGAGAACTGCCAAGAGTGATCCCTGAGCACAGAGCCAGTCGTAAGCCCTGAACATTTCCAGTAGCCCAGGTTCATTTTGTAAAGCAATACGATTCAGATCATGTAGAACCCAAGTAGAATCGGGTTTGACCAGCTTTATCACAGAGCCAGATGTCATTCTTCCTAGCCTTATTCCCACCATGACCCCACTCCACTCCATGGTCAGATGCCAGACTGGAGGGAAATACATTTCATTCACTGGACTTATAGGGAGTCCATTTTGGTTTGTTCTATCTTTGGAAACAATTCAAAGGTGCTAAACACTTCTGGTATTGCCATATCTATTTTCCCCCTGATACTGCCATCTTAAGGGACTACCAATCAGCAAGTAAAGGTTTAAGATGCCCAAGTCTCAACTTTTACTGACTGCTATGAACCTTATTACAAAGACCTTTATTGACTGGGTTCTACTTGATCTGAGTCTTCACTGCCTTACCAAATGAGCTTTGGCTATTTGGCTTCTCCATCAGTTTATAATCTTTAGCTAACTGGGAACCATCAGAGGGCTGTTAAAACAAAAATCTGTTTTGTAGACATCTTGTGCTTAGATTGTGTCTCCTGGTTATTGTAAACTATTTTTCTTTGGCTATGTAGTGTTCTTGATAAACTAATACTTTTTGTTAAATTTTTAATTATTTTTTTCAATATTATACCTTGAAAAGCACATGATAAAATTTATGAAGTCCAATAGAACAGTTCTTTGTCAGCTCAGAAGGCCTTGCTACCCTTGCACTGTTTGGTGGCAGTGTCACTGTGTGTCAGCTGTTTGGCCTGCTGAATTCTCCAGAATTCTCAGAGATGGGACACAAGATATGCCCATAACTCAGAATGGCATCCCTGGACAAACCACCTATGGTAGATCCTTTGACATCTTTGTAAGAGGAACTTAAACTACATATTTAATCAGACCCTATCTTCTCATTTCTTATATAACTGATCTCAGGGAGTGAAGAGGTCTTTTTCTCAGGTCTTGGTCCCTGGCAGCTGGCTTTTGGCTCTGTTTACAGATATTTGTGGTATCTGTTTGCCTATTTTCAGTCTCTCAGCTGCTTTATATTCAACTACTTCTTCCTCTAATATTTCTTATTTGTCATTTGATTCAAATGACAAAGTAGTTTCTCTGGTACAGAAAACAACTTTTTTTCAGGCTGTGGCAAGGTATCTCCATTTCTTCTTATGGCTCTTGAAAATTTGAGTCACTTCCACCAGAGGTAAAATGCAGTGCATATTTCATTGGTTGTCATATGGTAGGGGGTCTCAGTGAGGACATGTAAATGGCATTTTGGTTTATATTCCTCCTAGAAAGGCAATAATAATATAATCAAAACCCTTGTTGCACACAATGGTAGTAAAATCTTTACAACCCTTCGTTTAATGACAGGCTGGTCTTTCTGAAGCCTTACAACACAGACCTTCTCAGAATTAGAGATTAGGGCGAAAAAAAAGAATTGTGAATTTGAGCAGCCATTATTATTTTCCAGAGAGATTAATTAGGTGTTTAATGAGCTTGAATCAGGTAGAAGATGCATCAGAGCTTTGTAACATTGGATTTGGTAAAGGGTCTCGGGAAATAAAGTTAATCTGAATATTTTCACAAAGGAAAAACAGGAGAGGGGCATCAAGGAAGAGAGAACTTACTGCAGAGATATATGCAGGGGGCTTGTATTTTCTCTTAACCCCTTATTATTCACAAATGCATGCCACTTAGGAAAACTGATAACTATAAACAATTGTCGTTAAATATTTGCATATACAGTGAGAATATTTGAGAGCAAGATACATCTTATAGTGACCCACCAAGTCTATTGACTTTGTAGGAATTCAGAGATCATGAGCTAAGCATCTCTAACAGAGCCGAAGACCCAATTTATATTTGAAAGATTCTAAAGGATGATAACCTGTACTCATAGAATGGGAAAAAAATATATAATATATTACTCATATACTATAATGGCCTAGTAAGCCCTTTACATTTTCTAAGCTTTATTTTTAATGAGAAATCCCCAAATAACATAGCAATTAAATGTCCTTCCTGTCTTTACCATTTTTCAGTGTATCACTGTATCACTGTCTTCCCGTTCATCATCGATTTGCTCCAGCAGGCTCCAGTAACATCTCCATATGACCTGTCTCATGCAAGTAGAGCCCAAGGGAACCTGCTTGCTCCAGGAACATAAAAGAGCCTCAAACCATTCCATCAGGTCTTGGGAATGAGGTCTATAATTATTACTGGTATTTGGCATATTAAATATGACATGGGTAGCTTGCCAGGCTCTGCCGCGCGGGTAGCATACTCTTGTAGTCATCTCAAAATCCATTATTTATTGATGAACTGCGCGCTGCGGCCGCAAGCCAGGCTGTGTTAGGCTGTTCTGTTGGGTGGAGTTCTGACAAAGAGAAAGTCGGATGTGGAAAATGGAGGTTCTTATGGAGTGGGGGGTCACCTGGCTTGTTGTGAGGCTCTGCTGGGGTGGCGGGCCAGGGCTAGAACCTGCCATCCCTCCTGGGCACCTCATGAGCGGCTGGGCACAGTGAGAGCCAGTAGCAGCTCTGCCCCATGTTTGTCTCTGGATCAGCATACCTGGGCCGGATTAAAAAAGACTGCAGCAGGGTGGATCTCGATGAGCTGGGCTGTGATAGGCTGGTCTGCTGGGTGGAGTTCTGATGAAGAGGAAGTCAGGATGTGGAAAATGGAGGTTCTTATGGAGGGGGGGGTCGTCTGGCTTGTTGTGAGGCTCTGGGCCAGATTAAAAAAAGACTGCAGCAGGGTGGGTCTCGATGAGCCAGGCTGTGATAGGCTGGTCTGCTGGGTGGAGTTCTGACGAAGAGGAAGTCCGGATGTGGAAAATGGAGGTTCTTTTCAGTGTATCCTTTGAAATTTGAAGAACACTTTTTTGAAGTGGCGATGAGAACTATGAAAACTTGGCTTCTGGTTACCAAATTTCTTAATTTGGGTTGATCTGTAAAGAGACTTAGACAATTGTGGAATGGTGTTAATATAAAAGTAGATTTTTGTGTGCTGATGGGCTCTTGAGAATTGTATGAAAGATTTGTATATAAAACTCAGAAGATTGAAAGTTAGTTTTTGTACAGAAAAGGAAGATGGTTGCAGGTCCCTCCCCAGATGTCCAGGCCTCTCTTTTACCCTTGAATGATGTCACCAGTCCTGTCCCTGATGATGCCCATTCCCTTGAACAACTTCCCTGTTTTGTCCCTGGTGGTCTACTTGCCTCCTGTGGATGATGGCCAGGTCCTGCCTCTGTGCCACTCTCTGTCCTGTGTATGCTTTCCCAGTTTTTGGCCATGGTACCATGCACATAGGCAAGATCCTGTGCTCTGTACCTGTCACTGGGCCTCTAAGATACATCCCAGCAGTTCCTCTTGCTCTGTCACAGCTTTCCTAGTCTCTGGCCTGGGCCACACCCATTTGAACAAGACTCCTGTGCTAGTAGTACCTGGTCACTACCTGAGCAATTGAGCTCTGCCTGGAGTTTTCCTGGATTACAAGACCTGCCTGTGTCTGAGCTTTCCTAGGCATATGAGACCTGCCTTTACCTGCCTTTAACTGGCCCACTGTGGCCCTCACTGTACTGTGTCCTTGTCTGGCAGTGCTACCCTACCAGATCCAGGGCAAGAGACCAAAGAGAATGTGTGTGGGGAGAGAGGATTTGGAGGGGTGGACTAGGTGCTTCCTTTTATCTGTAGCCAAATCTCACCTCCATCCTTCCCATCCTACACTGCCTACCTGTTCCACGGGTGGAGACTTCAAGTGACATGACACTCTGTAACTCAGCCTGCTATATCAGTAGTTTAATGGGCTTTCCCCACTAAGGATTATAACAGAGAACCCTGTTTACAAGAAAAATTCTCCCTCTTTCCTTGTGTAGCCTCCAAACAAGACAGCAACAAATAAAGTAATTCCCCAGGAACACATCGGCAGGAAATGCAGAAACCAGAGGGTCCAGATAATTCCTAGACTGAATTGCTCAGTTAATCAGACCAAGAAAAGGCTAGTCTCTCCTTCAGGGCTGATAGAACTCTCTGGAACAACAGTGAGTTGTAGATTTGACAGAGGAAGCAGAACTTGCCTTACAACTCATCCCTGAAAGCATAAATGGAACATCATTTACTTCACCTTTGCTTGCCCTTGCTCTCAGCAACTTTATGAAAGTTAGGCCAGAGCCATTAGACAAGGATGGGTAAATATGTCTTTGCCTACCAGCCATGTTCAGAGGTATGTGGTCTATGACTGCCTTGAAGCCAGTTGGCCTGCAAAGGGAAAACAAACAAACACACAAACAAATATAACCCCTCTCTCCCCTGTTTTAGTAAAGTAGGTGACTATTTGTTTCCCAGACTTTAAAAAGATTGAATTGTTCAGTGCATGGTCGAAAACACCAGGTCAACTTGATGTTTTAGCAGCGGATTGTACAAGTTTCTTTTTTGTAACATATAGTAGATTTAGAATGTAAAAAAAAAAATGTAAAAATGAATTGGGGTTTACTGGTCTGTTTTTTTATGTGTTTTGTTCTCTCTTCCTCTAATTGTATTCTCACTCCATTTTTACAGGAATGGTTCAGGGGACTGTTACTTGGGTATCACTCCTTTCAATGCCATCTTAGCACTCAGGCTGGGGCTTTAATCACTTGCTTTGCTTAATACTTGTCTCTATTGATTCTGGCAGTAGAAGGGGTTGGGGGTGGAAGATTTTGTTGCTTTTATTTTTTCTCTATCAATAGCTTTTTGAAAGATAGAAAAAGGAACCTTGTGTTTGGAACTAAAAGACCCAGGTTGAATTGCATTTTAGATGTCACTACTTAGTTCTTTCCACCTGGAACTGGTATTTTCACAGACCCAAAAATTTACTGCTTTTTCTATAAATTCACAAGAGAGAAAAGGAGAGATAGATAGACTCCTCCTGGGAAACCTACTTCCATTGCTATGTGCCTTCAAGGAAATTAGGCTTCGTTCAAGGACTGTGTTGCAAATGTTTGGATATTCTGAAGTTCCTGCTGCTACAGTGCTTTAGGAAGCACATACCTACTTTGAGAAAACAAAGCTCTAAGAAAGGTAACTCCAAGAGCATGCCAATTCTCACTGAGAATGATTACTGTCTGTTTTTCTGCGTATCTTTTATTTATCCTGCGTATCTTTTGATTTATCTTTAGTTGATTTATCCTGGCAGTAAGTTAAAAAAAGACAGAATTTGAAAACTGGTTACTCAGTACTGAGTGATTTACTAAAATGAGTCTTTCTTGGTAGAGCTGATTTAGTGTCTCCAATAGTGGGATGAGGACTGTCTCTCTGGCTATTAGGGTCAGGGTTGCTTCATAAAGGGTGGCCTATGTAGGCATTGGCTACTTTTGCAAATGTGTTCCAGCCCTCTTCATGTAATCTCTACATGTGAATCTCAAATGTGAATTCACATTTCACAAGAAGAAAGGATTAAAGTTGGCAAATTTTACTTAGACTAAATATTCTTTTCAAGTTTCATGGAATGATTTCAGAATGCTTGGAAGAAAATTGAAATGAAAGATGAAGGGTTTTTTCTAGTACCCTCCTTTTCTCTTCACTCAAAGTAGGAAGATTTTCATGTGTTGACTTTTACATGCAGTATCTTTAACCACATCTCAGACAAGTCAAAAATAAATAAAACTTAACAGGAATCAGATCTTTGTAATCATATATCTGAACCCAGGGCTTGATGATGGAATGATTCTAAAAGAGAATGAATGACGTGAAGGAATGTATGGGAAGCCTGATCAATCTTGTAGAATCTAAGGAGTAAATTCTAGGTCCTTTGTTTTTCTTTAATATCTTGTTGAGTCAGGATATTTGTCTCATAAATATTTTAGTTCATTTCTATTTTGTGTCATATTTCATTCTGGTGATTAATTTTACCTTTCTAATCCTCGATAAAATTATGAGATAATAAAATATAACAAAGTGTCGGGGTAGCTGGGTGCCCCCACAAAATCTGGGAGCAGAATAGAAATCTCGGTGGAACCTCCACTTGTCAGGATACACTGGGGGCCCAGAGAAAATCCAGGAGAAGGGTCAGGGATCCCCTTTGCCCCAGGGGATCGGTGGCAGGAGAAAGATGCAAGAATCAAGCAGTTTCAAAAGGCTTTACTCTCACAGGTTCTGGTATACAATCCAACAATAGGAAAACCCCAGACTTTAGGTTCCTAGCTGGGCCCCCGTCACATGTAGGTTTAGAATCCTAGGCCAAGATGGCTGCTACCACGTTTTAAGTCCCAACAGGGAAGAAAACAGAGAGGAGGAGAGAAAGAAAAGGGAAAAGGTAAAATGGAAAAAAAGGCTATAGCTTTTATAACTTTTTACTTCAGATGGCCCACACCAAGGGAAAGCAGTTAGAGTCCATCCCCCTCTGGTAACTTCTCCCAGGACCTCACCTAGCCCCATTGAAATGTTAATATCACTCCATCCAAGGCTGCAGGGCCCACGCTTGGTTCCCCACCAGTCCTTATGTAGAAGGGGAAAAGGTATCCGAAATGAACTGTATCTCAGATTACAAAGGCATGCATCTGTACCAATGGATATTCTACAGCCAGGTATATATTTCTCCAAGCCTTCACAAGATTCTCATCTTTACTTCATAGTTGTTTGTGTTTTAGCCTTTAGACTTATTAGAGAGCCATGCATACTTTAATAGAGGCAAACAGCATTTCTCTGTGGTCTAATTACTTAGAGATCTGACATGGCCAGGTAAATATACTGGTAAGATCTATGTAGTCCCACGATGATTGTGGTAGCATGAGAGAAAAATATTTATACCAGCTAACATAGAATACATGGTAAGATATACTGCCACATTCAAACTGTTTTCCGCCCCTTATCTACAAAATTGCCTGCAAGAGGTAACTCCAGGCAAGATGCAGATGCTCTGGGTAACAGTAAACTGAAACAACAAAGCATTATATAATTTTCTGAAGACACAATGCTAAAAAGTAGCAGAATGGGAACAAAACCCTGCCTAGCTCCTAGTCCATACACCTACCCAGTCTGATACGCTATTTCTTTTTTTCTTTATTTTTATTGGTGATATATACAATTATATCATGATTAGGTTTCAGTCATACAGCGCTTCCAGCACCCATCCCTCCACCAGTGTCCCATTCTCACCACAATGTCACCACATTCCCTCCCACTTCACCACAACCTGCCTTTTAGCAGGCACTTTTTCCTTTTTCTTCTCTTCTCTCTCTCTCTCTCTCTCTCTTTCTTCTCTCACACATTGTAGCTTGCAATACAGAGAGGTTTATCATGTAAATCTCTGTTATGTGTATGTTCAATGCTGAGTTCTAGTCTGGTGTTATCATTTCCCACAATTAGTAGAACAGGTATATATTTATATCCTACTAATGAATGCAGTCATTGTATATCTGACCTTTTCTTTCTGACTAACTTTACTCATGATTTGCTATTTCTTAAAACTAAATTGGTTGAGATACAGAGATGTTGAGTATATCACTGAGATCAGTGTAGAATGTAACACAGTAAAAGTATTTGCTCTTTCAGTATCTAGATATCTCCCCGTCCCTTTCCCAACTCTTTTTTCTTACTTATCACTTCATAGTAATAGTTGTAACATTTTTAATAAAACACTATACCAGATGATACTGGGTATAAATGAGTTGCATGCTTAATACCATGTTTTTGTGACATTACTCAGAAATTAAGGAGTTACTTAGAGGATAAGTAATTCTTAGAGGATGTAAGAATATAGTAGTCATGATTTTAATTTTTTCATTATATATTTCTGTGTTACAAAAATTTAGAATCTTTAGATGAGTCTTCAGAATCAAAAGAATAAAGGTATATTCCAAATAAGACTATAGATATGATTTATTAAAAAATATTTTTAGAATTAATATCAGATACTTCTTGCCAGAATACATTTGTATGTTTCTAATATAAAGTGGAACAAAGAAGTTAAGGTTTGTTTATGTCTGGTACTATACTATTTATTTTTTTTTTAATTTTTTATTATACCAACGTGAGACATACAATTACAAAGGTGTTCATAATTGGTTCTTGGTAATACAGTATACCAGCACCCATCCCCTCCACCAGTGCCCCCATTTCCACCACCAATGTACTCCCCACCCCCTCCTGCCCACCCCCTAGGCTGCCTCAATAGCAGGTACCCTAGTTTCCTCTCTTTCTCTCTCTTCTCTCTCTCTGTCTCTGCATCTCTCTCCCTCTTATTTTTCACATTGTGGCTAGCCCTGCAGATATTTAGAGTTTATCACTTAAGTCTCTTTGTGTATATTCAATGGTGAGTTTTAATCTGCCATTACCATTTCCCCACATTTAGTAAAGCACTGGTATCTATTTATATCCTATTAATGAATGTCAGTCATTCTATATCTGTCCTTTTCCTTCTGACTAATTTCACTCAGCATGATAGTCTCCATGTCCATCCATTTGCAGGTAAATTTCATAATTTCATCTTTTCTGACAGCCGGATAGTATTCCATAGTGTAGATGAACCACAGTTTCTTTAGCCAGTCGCCTGTTCTCGGGCATTTAGGTTGTTTCCAGATTCTCAGCTATAGTGAATAGCGCAGAGATGAATAAAGAAGTACAGATAGTGTTTCTAGTATGTGTTTTTCGGTCTCTCGGGTATATTCCCAGGAGTGCTATTGCTGGATCAAATGGGAGCTCAATATCTAGTTTTTGGAGGAATGCCCATATTGTTTTCCAAAAGGGGCTGGACCAGTCGGCACTCCCACCAACAGTGGATCAGAGTCCCTTTTTTCCCCACATCCACGCCAGCACCGGTTGTTCTTGCTGTTTTGTGGTGTGTGCCGGTCTCTGTGGTGTGAGATGGTACCTCATTGTTGTTTTGATTTGCATCTCCCCTGATGATTAAAGATGAAAAGCACTTTTTCATATGCCTTTTGGCCATTCAAATTTCTTCTTTTTGAAGCTTCTGTTTATTTCTTCTCCCCATTTTTTTGATGGGGTTGGCTGTTTTTTTCTTGTGGAGTGCTACCAAGTGCCTGATATATCCTGGATATTAACCCCTTGTCAGATGGGTATTGAAGAATGCTTCCCACTCTGTGGATTGTCTTTGTATCTTGGTCACCGCTTTCTTTTGAGATGCAGAAACTTTTCAATTTTATATAATCCCATTTGTTTATCTTTGCTTCCATTTGCTTGGTCAGTGGTGTGTCGCCTTTAAAGATACTTTTAGTTTTGATGTCGTGAGGCATTTCTCCTATGTTTTCTTCTGATGTACCTTATAAA